>OZ026606.1:6928282-6970782 GCA_964020085.1 Micromussa lordhowensis | reverse complement strand
TCAATCTTCTTACAAAATCTGTTTACAGAATTTTACCATCCACTGAACCTACAATTGAGAAATGCCATAAAATCATTTTATTTTGAACTTCAATCCATGCTCTGCTGGAAACTGGATGGAGCAGAGTTTATACTCGACAATCCTACAAAAAAAATTTTTCCATCCCACAATGCAGCACAGAATTGTTCTTCATTACATTTTCTACAGGAATGTTACTCTTTCCACCTGTCAAATAACACATTGCACTAAGGAAATCAAGAAATCCATTTAGGGAAAATATGTAAAAGAACACACTGAAAACCGATTACGGCAAAGTAATTACACCTCAGCTACTAGAAATAAACAATGGAATAGTGTAGTTCAATGTTTATTTTAATTATCTTGACTTGCTAAAAAGCAAATCATTTGGCTCGGATACGTCTACGTAACATGTTTCTTGAGCTTCAACTGTTAACCTAAGGGATCAGGTTAGGAAAAGCAGACAAACTTTTTATTTATATAATTTTAACAATTCACAGTAGTAAGAATAAAACTACACATTACAAAAAAAAGTGAAAAGTGAAAAGCCATTGGAGGTACACAAAAGAGCGTCTTGTGTCTATCTAAGGTTACTTTCGCAAAACAAGAAGATCTTTTAGATCTTATAACCGCGCTTTTAGAATTGAACTGTTTTCTTAGCACCACAGTTGCAAAGCAGTGCACACTCAGAAGCAGTCCTTGATGGATTCACTGATTACTGTAGACAGCACATCCCTTGATCACCACAAACCATAATTTCATGCAACTCTTTTTACATGAATAAAGGGGGTAAGTTTGTAAAGAAACTGAGTGTGGTGCTGGGTAGGCAGACAGTGGGGCATGAAACAATTTATTTTTTTTCTACCTTTTTTTTTTGCTTATTAACAGATGTACAGAAAACGTTCACCGAAACAGAGTGTTTACCTTTCCAATGCGTCAAAAAACATTTACCAAAACACAGTGTTTGCTTTCCGATGAAACATCATATTAAGCACATTGATCTCGGAATCAAAGTATGTTAACCTTATTGGAGCACTAAGTTATCACAATTGTCAGATAGGATTGCAATGGGAAAATGACGAAGACTTTCCCTTATGTACAATCGAATCAAGGAGGATGACCCTTGAAGTACTTCCCTTATAATCGTATATAAGCCTAAATGCGACTTGTGTCCTGGTGTTACGTTCATGTCAATCATACAGAGTGCCACTTGCAAACAGCTACACTATCAATAAACAGCTTTCTTCCTTAAATGTCAAAATTTAATTTGTTTGTGCTATAAGTAAAGGACAAGCAAAGTCACACAATCTGAGGTTTACACTATCCACAGCTAATTTTAGAACGGTTGTGGTTTTGTCCTCTAGAATTGACGTAAACGCTGCAAGTTCTGGCAAGCTCTTGTTTACCTCTACAAATTTCGTTTTCCTTCGAATCTCTTAACTCGCTTTGATGAAACAGCCAAAGAATTCACTTTAATTACCTAAACCCACAAGAAATACTCGCAAAATTGCAAATAAATTAATGATTGTCGCTTCTGGCAAAATAAACGTGCAAAGTAAGCAAAAATTGTATTCATCACATAGCCAAAGTGAAAGCTGCAATGTAAGCGAATTCCATGGCTGGCATAATAAATTTTTAGTGTATTTACGTGTAATATTCTCTTCAAATCTAACACTTCGATAAAACAAATAGAAAATATATTTTACATTCATTAAAGAAAACAATATCTGCAACATTTTCCTTGTATTAATGCTCCAACAGCTTTTAGCGAATAAACATGATAAGTTGCGTGATTTGACATTTGGCCGAGTGGGAGTTTAGGTCTGGTCACACAAAAACTAAAAACTAAAAAATAAACTACAGCAAAACCTGCCCTGTGCTCGACCCATGGCCGCACGATTAACAAATAACTTTGAAAATAAAAAATGAAGTTGTTTAAAGGTCAACTCCTTGAGTTTCCACTATCAAGAGTCTGTTCACATTGGCAAGCCCCACAAGGACTTCTCATTCATTTGAGTCAGTCAAAAGTCAAAAGAATGATCACATTGTTTTTTTCATTTCTCAGAAAAACTGGTTGGTTGACAGTTGTAGTAAATGGGACACATCAAATCCCAAATCAAAATTTTGTCCAGGGATGCGCATGTTAAATTTCCACCACTTTTTCCCGGTTGAGAGGAAATTATAGAGTGAGCCTGGAACTAGTAAAAACTAGCAAATGGAACACACATTTCCCATTCTGAAATTTGGTGTACCTTCTAAGAAATCCTGTTTTCCTGAGAAAATTTCATAACAGTGGTCAACAGTGGTACAGTACAAGTGTGTGGTGAACCACTATGCGATCAACATGAAGTGAATTTTCATGCTTTTCATGGTTTCTTGTTTGTACTTGAAGCCATGTTTTCCTCAAATTGGGGATTTGCCATTGAGGAGTACAGATAGTTTTTGCTGTATTTGTGGAAAAGGTAAATTTGGCTCCTGCTCATTTCAGTCTATAATCATCTCTTGTGGTGACCCACTGCTTTCCTTTTTATTTTCCTTGTGTACCAAGACAAGTTAGTACTGCTTACAAGATTCTTCATGAAAGCACATCAAAGGAAACTCTTCATCACATGCAAAGCATTTTTATGACACAAACATGCTAGTTTTCCCAAATAAAATAAAAGCAGTGGATCACCCCAAAAGGTGATTATAGAAATGAGAGAACTTACCTTTTCCACCACTACAGCCAAGATTATTCGTATCCTTAACAGCAAATCCACAATTTGAGGAAAATATTACTTAAAAGACAGTACAAACAAGAAACTGAATCCATGTCATGTTGATCATGTAGTGTTGCACCATGTACTTGGATGACTGCTAACCAAAAACCACTGAACACCAGTTTTGGTTTTGCCAGGACAGTGTTGGAAATTAGCGCTCACCCACTCACTAATGCGAGTTTGAAAAGCGTCGGCCGAGTAGAAATCATCGATCATTGCCCATTTGGTGAGTTTGATTTTCATTTTAAGCTTAAATATTGATAACACTCCTTTTATTATCCATTTTGCCAGAATATCTCTAAACAAGAACTTACTGGTCAGTGATTTTTTTCACCTTTTTTATCTTTTGAAATGCCCAAATAGTTTGCCAATATTCCTGAACATAGTGTTTCATGAATAGACAAAATGAAATACTGCTTCCTCCAGTGATACTTACATGTACATAAGTTGAGCGGGCAGTAATACAATGTAAGTGCATGAATTTCTCATCTTGAAAGAGAAACTGCTTTGAAAAGTAAAGGGAAAAAACGTCAGTATTCCACATGTAGACAAGGTGCTTACTCCAATGCCTCGATTCTATAGATAAAAATTTGGTAGTGCCATCTGTTCGTTTAGCTGTTTTTCAGTTAAAATTGTGGAAATGTAGAAAACATTTTCCAAGCAGTGTCAAAAGTTGATGTTAAAAATGAAGATAAAACAGTGAAATTAGTCTGTGATCCTAAGGAGGCGGCATCTTGTTAATGAACCAGATCAAGGAAGCCCAATGCAAAATGGCAAGCTGGACCTCTGTGATTATGAGATACTGAAAAAAAATATGGTTTTTGAATCATTGGGGAGATCTTCTTTTTGGAGGGAGGGGGGAGGGGCATCTTTCTGGGTGAGTGAAAACTACACATGGCGAGTGGATGTTGAAAGTTACTCACCTGAATGGCGAGTGCTGTTAAAATTAACTTTCCAACACTGCAGCAGCGATTTGGTTTAGGCGTGAGTGTTTCTGCCTGTGCCGTGATTAATTTTAAATAGTTTTTAGTTATTGTTTTTGTTTTTGCTGTGTATGTTTGTAGTTTGCTGGGAATACATGTAATTTGGATTTGTTGTTTCAAATTTAAGGTTGCCATTATTTTATTTTGTGGTGACAGTTGTAGGTCACTGTACTTTCATCATTTGCATAATACATGTACAAAAAACAAAAATATATCTAAAGTAAAAGAAGATAATTTATGCCAGAAAGGAAATCGTTATTCTTCTTTATTTTGTAAAGCCTTTTAAATATTTAAGCAGCAATTTAAAAAAGTTTACTTTATAGGCATTTTAATTCTAGGCTTTAGCAATAGGCAATTTGCATGTACTGTAGTTAGTGAGTGATGATGTAGCCCAGTCATAGAATTGCTGTTTTCAAAGATGCAAGAAGCTTTGTGCATGATTTTAGGAATGGCCAAATGGATACATTAATTTTGTATTTAATCAAAGTTTCTTTCTTACAATATATCATTTGTAGCTTGGATAATGACGTAGTCATTATTCAAGGTATAGGCGTTTCAGGAGAGCATGACATTGTGTTACATAAACCTTACATGTAGTATTCATCATTTTTCCTTTATGTAACTTGTATTTTGTAGTTATTTGTGATAGTAGGTCCACATTAGCCTTTGGCTGCCTTTTTGAAACCTACTTATCAAATAAAGTATGTATGTATGTAATCCTACCTGACACTTGTGATAACTTAGTGCTCAAATACTTTGATTGATTTCAAGATCGATCAATGTGCTTACATGTAAAACTCGTTTCTGTCAAACGCTTTTTTCAGGAAAAAATATAAAACCCCACTGCTCATGAAAAATCTTTTTTTTTTTTCACTAGAAATTCTTCTCAGAACATATGTAAACTAAATTCGTTTGAAAGGTCAATGAAATGACCTTTCTGGGTATTTTTTTCTTTGGGGTAAACAAAAATATCTGATTACAAAATCACACCAAAACCACGCATTGCAAAAAATCTCTTCAAAACCCTGATTTCGAAGCAACATATCACTTTCACATTAATAGCTACATGTACCACATATCGGCAGTAGTATAATCTATTCCTTAACAAACCACCTTCATCATGTTAAAATTTTGGCGAAATTGAACAAAACCAGAATTAATCAGAATTTTTTGTCAACCTCGCTCAATTGCTTTGAGTAGAAGCAACTGTCACCCATAGCAACCGAAAAACATGAACATAACAGTGACGTTTTACAAAAAAAAATCCAGAATTATTGTCTGAGAGCTGAAAGTTGAATGGGAACATCTTTTTCGAACTTTTTCTACGTTATTTGGATGAAAAAATTGCCTTGGCAGGCTACAAAAGAGAATGAAACAAAAAACATAGAAATACAGCAAAACAAGCAGATAATTATTATTTACCACATGGTATTCAGCACGAAAGCGAGAGAGGGCGTGTTTAAAACACGAAATGTTGAAATGACAAAATGTCACTCCAGCTAGCCTAAGCAGTGCTTCGGTTAGCCTAAATAGCGCTTCGGTTAGCCTAAATATCACTGACCTGAATCTCAATAATTGTATGGGTTAACCATATGCTACATTGTTAAGTGCCATTCCGTCATTTCGTGTTTTAAACACGCCCAACGAGAGAAAAGCCTATCTCTGGATAATTTCAGCAGGCTCATGTAAAAAGAGTGGTGCAAAATTGATGGCTGGTTCCAGTTTATCCTTCAAATAAGTCGTTTCTGGGCTCGTTCAAGCGGAGGTGAATTATTGTCTATCTGCTAACGTTTCTCATTCGTGCATTCGTGGATCTGTTTGGATGTTTGGCAATGGCATAATTCGTCACCCAATGGAGCTGGAGTAGCAGGAGACTGACAGTACAACTCAATGTAATTTAGAGCGACTACGTTCCGGACATGTGAATGGACTTGCGTTATTTAATTAATAGAAAAACTCCATTCTCAGCCTTCATAGCTCAGTGGCTCACAGCCACTTTGATTCAGAGCTTTTTTAGATGCTGCTTGTTAGCTCATTTCCAAATGGTATATTTTTATTTGGTTTACAAACCCGCCTCCCTGGATGAAACCTCCCTCATGAACACCTCCATGAACCCCTTACAAAGTTGGATAAGCCTGGGCACGGCTTAGAAGTGGCACTTTGCTAATTGTTCTTTTGACAGGGCATCTGACAGGATGCGGAAAAAAATAACAAATTACGTGGAAATTTTCAGAGAAAAAGTGTGGAAAAATGTGTTGCTTATGTGGAAAACTCATAAGATCATGTGGAAATTTCAACAGTTAACAAAAGTGACACAATAAAATCTGAATGACAGTGAAACGAAAAGCGCTTCATAGTGTTGCCCACAATTTAAGCTCTTTAATACATGTAGAATGCGCATCTTTTTCGCCAACTTCAACATATGCTTGATCTTTTTTATGGTATTTGTTAGCAGGTATTTCTTCATGTACACAGTTTTTCCATATCGCATTTTAGCTCATTTTGCATGCAGAATGTTGTTGGGTTTGTGGAACGTATGTAGCTTACATAACCAGGCATTTTCCATGGACTAGTTTCCAGGCTCTTTGTCTAAATTAGGTTGGAACGTCTGGCCCTGGTTGTTCGAAAGCCGATTAAAATAACCTGCGGTTAGCGGTTATTCTGTGATTATATTTCCTATCCCTGGGATAACTAATCAGAAGATAAATTGGTGTTCCTGAAAACAGATCTAATCTTTGATTAACTATCCATCGATTAAACTCAGATTAAGCCGGTAAAACTAGTCTGTGGTGGGAGAAAATGGTGTGGTAGTAGGGGAGGGAAGGGATAATGATGATGGCTCCTACAAAATTTGTACTAACATTAACTTGTCCGTGATCTAGTCGGATGCTCTAACCACTGAGCTACTGGAGACTCTATGGTGAGCAAGGGTCAATTTGTGGGTCTTGACTGGAACCGCATCACGCGGCTACACAGCCAAGTTTTGACTAGCACATATGAAACTCACTAACAGCATCACGCTGTCACATTAAAGCATATCTAGATGCAACCAACCAACCTCCAAAGTGAGTATATTAACTTGTCATTGAGTAAAAAGAAGAAAAAGAAAGCCCAATTTTTATATAAAAAAATCAGAGAGCTCTTGAAAATGCTTCTACCAGTCTAATTTTCAGCCTTAGTTCTTTGTACTTTATAAATTTAGAATAGCGTCTATTTACTGACAGATGGGCTAATAATTAAAAGTAAGTTTGGCTAGGGGAAAGCCATAAACTAAGCAAAGAAGAGAAAGCGGAGACTGGCAAGTGAGATAAACACCTTTTTTTGAACGGAGAATTGGAAGCAATAATTTGACAGTGAAGTAAACTTGAACAATATTTTGTCCACAAAATACTCTCCTTTATCAAGCCTAAAAAGCCTTTACATGTAATTCCACCACTGATGTTTCCTTTTATATTACAGTGGCTAGTGAGAGACAATGTCTACCTCTGACAAGGGAAATATTGACTGCCATTTCTTGCTTTGCGCTCATTGTGTAATAGATTTTGTGAATTGCCGAACAGCAGTCCGTCCATGTTGTGAAAACTAAAAACTGCGGGAAAACCAGACATGGGTGGCTCATCCGTCTGAGAATAGGACGATTTAATTGTGGGTTAGCGCTAATCAGCTTTCAAACAACCAGGGCCTGGAGGTTAAAACTTAGTCATGAACAAAATGGCGTGTTTTTGCTGCTGTTTTAGGAGAAAAAGTACTTCAAAATACTCAATCTCTCCAAACTTTTCACTTGTGTGGTTGTAAGGCAGCTGCTTTATTATTAATTTGGAACAACTTTTCTGTTTATAATGGTAATTGAACTGAGTGGAGTGCGATTTGGTCTGAAATCATACGCGTGATTTCAAAATCGAACGAGCGCGCAGCGCGAGTTCGATTTGAAGTCACAAGTATGATTTCAGACCAAAATTGCACTCCACTCAGTTCAATTACCACTTTTTAAATCCATTTTGAAATCGCCCAAACACAGGACTTGGCCAATTCAAATAATTTATTGATGCAGAACTGAGGCGGTTTTTAAATAAAAAGCGGAACCGGAAACGC
Organism: Micromussa lordhowensis; assembly: GCA_964020085.1. NCBI lineage: Eukaryota > Metazoa > Cnidaria > Anthozoa > Scleractinia > Lobophylliidae > Micromussa > Micromussa lordhowensis. Next base: position 6,962,930 of record OZ026606.1, on the reverse strand, counting down.
TTTTACTTCAATACGCAATAGAGCAGCGCGCGACCTTTAATCAAGTTGCGCGCGCGCTATTCTTGGTTACTAGAAAGTTCTACTGTATCGCAAGCGCTCACGAGAGCGCCGCGACAGCCCGCAAGTGTTATTACATCCATTTTGAAATCGCCCAAATACAGGACTTGGTCGATTCAAATATTTTATTGATGCAGTACTGAGCTGGTTTTTAAATAGAAAGCAGAACCGGAAACGCTTTTACATCAAAATACACAATAGAGCAGCCGGCACGACCTTATTTAAATTAAGTTGTACGCGCGCGCTATCTTTGGTTACTGGAAAGTTCTAAAGTGTAGCGCAAGCGCTCACGAAAGCGCCGCGACAGCCCGCAAGTTTGAAGTGTAACTTCCTCATTGGCTGGAAAAATGATGTGATTTAGAGCAAAAAATGGTGTAATTTGGGAATAAATTGCACCAATTTGAGCCAATCAGATTACAGGGACAACCAGTGATTTCAAAATGGATTTAATAAAATGTGGAAAAAGCTCTGATTACGCGGAGGATGCAGATGTTGGCAAATAAGATCGGCACTGCTGCTTCCTGTCAGATTCCATGTTTTGAGCTACATGTGCCAGGCAGGCTGACTCTGTTCTGTTTTTTATCTTACTTTTTCTAATTTGTTCCTAAATGTAACAATTTGTATGAAAAAAGTTGAAAACCCTCTTTGTCCCCTCTGTACAAACGTCGACCAAACAGTCAGTCATTTATTCGTATCGTGTCCCTGTGCTAGTTCTTTCTGGTCGGAGATTATTGAATGGTATTAGTCTAGTTCTAAAAAGACCCTAAACCTTCCCAAGAATGAAGTCATGTACAGCGTACTTAATGATTGGTCTTCTTGTTCAGCCCTAAATCACCTTTTTTATTATTATCAGTAAGTACTTTCTTTATTGCAATGCATTAAATAACATTAAATTTCAGTTCGCATATTACATAAATCTGGTAAATGACAAAATAGAAATTGAATGTATCATATAGCCCTTATGTCAAACAAACATAATAAGTTCTTAAAGAAGTGGTCCGGTTTCATAAATTAATGAATGCAGTACGTAAGCACCCATTTAATTTGCTAGGTTTAAATTTGGTCTTACAGTTTTTCCAGTGCAAGTGTCTTGTGTAAGAAAGAAATATAACATACATGTATGTTAGGTAATGCAGCTGTAAGTGAGGTAAAGTAATGTGCTGTACTGTAAGTGATATACGTAAGTAATATAGCACATTGTGTTAATTAAATTACAATCCAGTAAGACTTTGTAAGTAAGTAATGTTGAGTGTAGCAAGTGGAGTACTGTAAGTGGGTAATGTAAAATAATATTTTGTCAGTATTGTTTTGTTACAAACTAATAATTTAGCAATTTAGCAAAGTGAGAGTCGATTCAATATGGTGTTGTAAATTGTAAGTTTTGTTTGGCTTGATGTAAGCTTCAAATTCATCTTTCAGATAACAGTGGATTCTTTTGGTGGTGCTGTATGGTGTTTATCAGTCAATTATGAAAAAACGCACTTGGCAGTAAGTATTATAATAATTACAGTGTATAGACAATAGCCTCCATTTGGCATGTAAAAAATATGCTAGGATATTTGTCCATGGACATTCCTGTAAACACCGGCGGATAAGCTGCACTTGCAGATAAGCTGCACCCCGAGTTTGCCAAGTCAAATTTCAGAAAAAAGTTTTGGGGAGAAATCAAAAAAATTCACGAAAGGTTCTTTACATGTACATTTTCTGATTTATTGATTGTAAACCCCTTGTAAACTCACTAACATCAAAAACAGAGAACTGACCTCATACTGAATCCCTAACCTACAATTTTAGTGCTGCAGCAATAGTATGGACATGATGTTCGCTGACTTTCACATACGTTTGATCTTTCTCTGGTATTTTTCAACCAGTATTTTTTCCCTTCCTGTCAGTTTTCCAATAGAATTCTACATACAAAACAACAACGCTTTCGTTCGTTCATTTGTAGCTTAGTAGCCAGGCGGAATGGAGATTCCCTGCCGAGTGATGTTTAGCTGCACTAGAATGGTGACCTTTAACTGGTTAAAAGATTTGTTAACAAAGGTTTAATGCTGTTTAATAGCAAGAAATATAAACTTACATGTATGCTTATGAACAAAAAATGGCTCTTTTAGGAGCCACCAAACTTGTAAAAGCAATGATCAATGGGTATTCTGATTAGTTTTCTGAAGTTCTTATTAGTTTGCTAATACAAACTTATGCATTTTCGATGAAAAGTGGCAATTTATGCAAATTTATGGCATGTTGTCCAGATGTTCTCACAGATAAGCCATAGCCCCGATTTTTAAGGAAAATTTTGAGTGAAACAGGGGGCTTTTCCACCAGTGTTTACAGTATCTGTTCTGAGAAGCGAACAGCAAGGGAGTGAAAATATTTGATAGATTATACATGTAGACAAGATCTTCTAACATGGTCATACATTGGATCTTCAGTAAATGCTATATAACTATGTCCTGTGGATCATTCAGGGATTTCTTGTCTTATTCTCAATATGCTGACTACTGTTATCTTTTTTTAATGTTTGAATATACCGGTATGGCTAAATTACTTTCAGTGTAATTTTATTTGAAGCATTATTCACTTTGCAATAGGCCACTTGTGATATATTATTAAAATTCAACTTGATAGTGAGGCCTGGAGGACACAAACAAAAGAAATGAATAAACATGGTCATTCAATTTCCTTTGTTTGTGTCCTCTAAGTCTAGTCTCACTGCCAAGCCAAATTTTAATGTATCGAAAACGGTCTATTGCAGTGTAAATAGATAATAAGTCTCACTGCCAAGCCAAATTTTAATGTATCGAAAACGGTCTATTGCAGTGTAAATAGATAATAAGTTGATTAAAATTAGTCTACAATAACATGATCTGCATTAGCATGGTGTAAGCAAGTTACTGCAGTGTATGTGTTTATTAATGACTGCAGGCCTCTCTCCTACATGTATGGTGGCCAATCCTAAAGAAAGAGGAAAGGGTTGAATCTGTATTCAATCACGTTTTGAATTGTTCATTAATTACCACACTTTGAATGAAAAGGTATTGGAGTACATACTGTTGTCCTCCCCTTGTCATAGTAATTTGATTTTGTTACTGGTACTATTTACTATTTAATATTTTATTTTGCGAGCTCAAGGAAGGGTGCCTATTGGAGGCAGGGTGCTTATTCAGGTCACAATGCTTATAATACATTTCTTTGTTATGGAAGAAAAGTCTGTGGAATAGAAAAGAACCTTTTCATCTCCGTGAGTTATACCCTCACATACCTGTACTACAGAACCAAGAAATCAAAGTTCCTTGATTACTGCCTTCTAAGAGTTGGTTACTGAGCATTTGCTGTCAGTGGCTAAACAGTCCATTAGTGATCAAAGTTAATGTAGTGAAAATGAATGTGTAACCCATCAGTTCCTTCTTGTCAAAATTAATTATTTGGTCTATAATATAAATTAACAACTTACCAGTGATACCTTTGTTGAAAGCTACGATCCTGGTCAAAAGTCTTGGGACACTTTGCACTTTTGCCAACATATGGTCTTCCTGTCCACCTCCCCCTCCCTACCCCCAACACAATGTTGATGTTGATTCATCCAAAGTAGATCCACCATTCCAACACTTTTTGGGTGGGAGGGGGGTTTGGCAAATTAAATAATGACTTCCCACTTCAAAATAATGTATCACCAGTTGGCATTTTGTCAAGTGTCCCAAGGACTTTTGGCCAGGATTGTATGTTTCTTGATCCTTTTTAGCTCATTCATGGTGTGCATGCGCGATGAATGAGGTATTGTGATGGTGCAGATGTGGACAGAGGTTTGTGGACGAAAATTTGCGTAGACGGAAGTTATGCGTGGACGGAAGTTGCAGACCGCGAACGGAAGAAATCTTACATAGTGCAGTTGTGGACGGAAGTTTGTGGACGAAAATTTGCGTAGATGGAAGTTATGCGTGGACGGAAGTTGCAAACCGTGAATGGAAGTAATCTTACATGCTACCTCTCGCCGCTTAGTAAATGTTAGAATCAATTCAATCAAGCTAAGATACACATGTGTGAAGAAAAGCAATTAACCCATTGATTCCTGCATAAAATTGCCAGTGACCCACCCCTAATTTCCTGGCGCTTTTTTGAAATGTTTCAGAGCGAGCGAAAGCACAAAAATAAACAATATGGTATGTGCAGTAACCACAGACACAAGATCAGATTTAAGACATCTTTTATTTAAAGTTGAATAAATGAAGGGTCAAAATATTAAAAAATATCAACAAAACAAACTCAACTTGATGTGTAAAACTGATAAGAAAACAAGAAATTATATTTTTTTCTTTGCTGTGCGACAAAATGCCCAACGGAAGCCGAGAAAATTGAATACGCAAAAATGCGCTATTTTTTTACTTGAGAGGGCAAAACAAAACACTGGATACAACATAATTTCTCTTCTTTTACTATAACGAATAAAATTTGAGAAAATACCGGAAAATAAAAGCGAAAGACACATGTAAAAACCAATTTGAAAACAAGAAGTAATACAGCATCGCTAAAGAATATGAAAGTTGTAAATCAAAAAGATGACAAAAACAAGCCAATTACAGTACCGGACAGAATTAACCTAACAGAAAAATCAACACGGAACGCATTCTTGGAGCGTTCCAATTAGCGTTCCTTTGGCGTTGCCTTCTCGTTCTCCTAATGTTCGGGAACGCAAAATAGAACGCGTTCTAAAGAAAATTTCAGAACGCGAAGAACGCAGGAGCGCTTTCTGAATTTTCATTTGAATTTTCAGTAGAACGCGTTCTCGTTTGTTCTGCCATGAAGACGAGCTTTTTCGAAAAAAATGGGCAAGTTAGAAATATTTCAGAGCGAGCGGAAGCACAAAAAATAAACCGTATACGGAGTAACCACAGACACAAGATCAGATTTCAAAACATCGCTTATTCATAGTTGAGTAAATGAAGGGTCAAAATATTGAAAACAATGTCAATAAAAAGAACTCAGTTCGATGTGTAAAACTGATCCGAAAACAAGAAATCATAAAATGCTTTTCCGCGCGACAAAATGTCCCACAGAAGCCGAGAAAATGAAATAAGCAAAGCGAAACTAAAAGTTATTAGATTATTGAATTCGGAGGACAATTAAACGAAAACAAATAAAACAGAATTTCTATTCTTGTACTATAATGGCTAACATTAAAAAGCAATGGAAAATAAAAGCAAAAGACGCATGTAAAAATCAATCTGAAAACAAGAAATCAAAAATTTATTCGCCGCGCGAAGAAAATATCACAGCGCTGCGAAAGAAAAAGTTGGAAATCAGAAAGACCACAAAAACGAGCCCATTATTTTGAGATAAATTGTATTTCAACTGTGCTAAATTAGTGCCCACTTAGTTCTTTTCTCAACAGTTCTGTAGTAGCTGAATAAGATTCAAATAAAATATTTGAACAAAGCGAATAAACTACAAACCGCGGCAGTCGCCGTAAATTAAATATGCAGAAACCAGCGTGTAAAATTACTGTTCACTGTTAATTTCTAAAATTCACAAATAAAGGCAACCAAATGAAAGAAGCATGACAGGAAGTTCAATAGGAATAAAGTTTCATTCACGATGAGGGGAGAAAAACCTTTCTGAAAGCAAAAAAATGTCCAAATTTTGCGGACGTGCTTTTGCATGCATGACCGCTTTTTGTTCAAATTATATTCTTCACGCTAATCAATGCGAAAGTTTGAGCTTTTGTCGTCAACCGTTTCAGTCAATTTATCACTCGTGGCTTTACCAATCGTTGCAAAAGTCGAATTCATCTTCGAAATAATGTTGTACATTATCATTTTTCTTTACGAAAGTGCAGGAAGCTGCTTTAAATCTGTGTGATCAGTTCAAAACTCCCTTAAAAGCACACCGATCGTCTTGTTTTCTCGGCGGTAGAAGAAAAGGAAATTTTTTCACCAGAAAAGTTTGATGATTCAGTACACCTTGATCTTCCATTCTGAGGCAACCTAAACATTGATTTGTGTTTTTCCTGGAAGTCCCAATTAAAGAAGTAGGTTATTTGGCCCGGTCGCAACGTGCCATGATTAGATTACGCAAAGGATGAAATCCGAAACTTGTTATTCGACAATTCGATGTAATTGACGAAGAAATGAAGAAAAGCGATGAACTTTCTTCGGTAGAACTTCAACAAAGAATTTTTTAGTATGCTGTAACAGTCTCTGCAGGCGCGAACCATAAGTTCTCGATGGAACGCGTTATCCCGTTCTCAATGGAACGCGTTATCGCGTTCTCAATAGAACGCGTTCTTGTTCAGAACGCGCTCCAGTTCCACAGACATTTTGGCGTTCCCGCAGCGTTCCCACAGCGTTCCATTTCGCGTTCCATTTGCGTTCCAGTAACGCGTTCACTGTTAGGTTACTTCTGTCCGGTACTGTATTTCGAGATAAATCGTATTTCAACTGTGTTAAATTAGTGCCCACTTAGTTCTTTTCTCGGGAGTTCTATAGTAGCCTAATAAGACTCAAAAGAATATATTTGAAAGAAGCAAATAAACTAAACAAACAAACAGCAGAGGTCCTCCTAAATTAAATATGCAGAAATCAAGCCTGCAAAAATACTACTCACTTTTAAAACCTAAAATTCCCAAATAAAGGCAACCAAATGAAAAAGACATGACAGGAAATTCAATAACAGTGTGCTTGTCTCCGGATCGAGCAGTCCAGGTTCGAGCCCAGGCCACGGACATTGTGGTGTACTGTTAGGCAAGGCACTTTACTCTCACAGTGCCTCTCCCTACCCCGGTGTATAAATGGGTACTGGCAAACTTAATGCTTGGGGTTTACAACCCTGCAGTGGACTAGCATTACATCCATGGAGGAATAGAATTAATCCTGGTCGCTTCATGCTACAGAAACCGGGATAAGCTCCTGCCTGGTGGACCACTTATCCTGTATGAAGACCTAACTAAAGGGTATCACTGGACATCAGAACCAATGCATTAGAGGATGTTTATTTTCCTGTTTTTCACTTCTGTACCAAGAAGAACTCCACAGTGATCAAGTCCTCTTCCCTTTTTATTCAACTAACTTTTCTACATTCATCCAATTCATCCATGAGCTGGCTCACAGGAGCCTTTGATTGTTTTCTAAAGTCCAGGAAGCTGCATTAATTCCGCAATCTCTATTCAAAAGTAACTTGAAAGTGCACCGATCGTCATGTGTGCGTGGCAGTTGAAGGAGGGAAAATTCTTCACTGGAAAGGTTTGAGGACTCTGTACACCTTAGTCTTCCATTCTGAAGCCACTTAAACACTTAAAACCACTTAAGTCCCAAAGAAGTTCTCTGTTTTAGGAATGAAAACAAGACCCTGGAAGTTTATGTGGCTTATATGAAAACAACACACACCTGTGGGGGACCCTAAGCAGCATTTTTAAAAAGACACACTTCCGGTTCAGGTTCTCATATCATTAGCTCATGCAGACCGCACAGGCAGGCACATTGCATGGCGCACATTCTTCATATTTAAATACGGAGAAAATCCCTCTCTCTTCTTCTCATATGAAAAGGCGAAACACCTACTAATTTTAATATATATCATGAATTAGAGACTGGACGCACCTTGCTGGCCAAGAAATTTCTTTTCTTTGCAATTCCTCGGCCCCGAAGATTCCAATGGTGAGAATGCAATGTGTTTTGAGTGCCAAATCGCAGAGATATATAGAAGTTAGGCCGCTTCTATGCCACTTGTCTTAACATTTTCGTTACTCATCTAAAAAGTTTAAAGAATGGCAAGTTTTTGATAAGCCATTCATGTTTTGTTGTGTTTATATGCTGGTAAATTTAATTTGGCAGACTGGTCACCAATTAACCGGAATTTGGGTAGAAAATGCCTACAACATCTTTGAATATCATACTCAATGGTCATCACTGTATAGAGATTCAGTAGAACAGGGTACCAGGTGTATTTTATATATCTTCCTTTAAATTAAACAATGCGATTTTGCCAAATGCGAGTTCAAGTAATCATAACATATTTTATCTCACTATGATAACGATGGAAAAGCCATGTAAAATATTTTCAGCGCACATTACAGTAAAAACAATTATTAAGAGTTTGCTAACATGAATGAGCTGGCTCTAAGAGCGCTTTGATTTGGTTGGTTTTGTAAATTGCAAACTTAATATTTGCAGTTATAAATTTAATGCTGTGTCATGTAACATACAAACTCCTCAGTCTTTTTGGTCACGCTAACCTTGTACAGTGGAAGCCCGATTTCTCGGACTTCCAGGGGAAACACAAATTGGTTTGAGAAATCGGAAGTTCGAGAAATCAGGGGTAAAATTGCAGTGTTTGACTGAGGAGGGGAAACAACTTTTGGTTCGAGTTATCGGGAAGTTCGAAAAAGATGAGGGTTCGAGAAATCGGGATTCCACTGTATGTACATGTATTCAATGAAACATGCAATGAGTTTGCTTGAAGAGTCTTTTGATTCTCTGTTAATTGTCATATCATAGGTAGGCTGTGAAGATGGCAGAGTGAGACTGTTTGAAATAACAACTCATGACTTGTTATACAACAAATCTTTGGATCAACAAGAAGGTACTTAACACACTGTGTTTATAGGGACTAAAGATTATCGTGTACATTCACAGGTGTCTCCAGTCCAAAAGAATGTCACCCCTCATGACAACTACCTTGCATAACATTGCTAAAGCTTAAGTAGATTTGGCTGTTCAAAAATCTTATAAGGTTTTCCAGAAAATGAATTCTACAATTTTCTGTGGCATCAAAACTATATGTAGAAGGTGAAAATCGTCTTTTTTGAGTTCAAGCTCAAAATACTTTTTATATTTTAGGAATTCTTGAGGTCAGGAACCCAAACATCCATCCCCTCATTTACATGTAGCTGGGTTATTACATGGATGTGGCTATTTACAAAGTAGGAACACTTGATGAAGAATATATTTCAGTTGAAGTTATTCTATATGTGACACTAGTGGCATACATTCATTACATACTGCTTTGTCCTGCATAATGACCCCATTTGAGTCACAGTAGTCACAGAGATGTGTTACGTACTGTATTGTCCTGCACAGTGAAGGTCTCATGTGAGCCACAGTAGTCACACAGATGTGTTACATATTGCACTGTCTTACACAGTCACCTCATGTGAGTCACAGTAGTCACACAGATGTGTTACACTGTACAGACTGCAATGCCCTGCAGGCATGTCATGTGAGTCATACTTAGCATGTTCAGTAGTTGTAATTTGTAGGTTCTGATGCATTTTCCCCAAAATCCTCCGCATTTTGACCATTTTTGACTACTTTGACCTTGGGACCAACACCAAGAGGAAAAAGTTCTCAAGGTCACATGAAAAATGTTCCAGAGGTCAAATCCATGCCCAAGCTCAATCCACAAAAAAATAATTTATTCCAGGTATAAATTATTTCATCTCATGCCGGTGGCAGCTCAGTCCCCCTGGGAACGACTATCAACTCCTCTCCCGGGACCGAGGTTCTCAATACATCACACTCTCAAGCTCGCTGTTTACGATGTTGAACTGACCATCTGACAAACTAAAGATATGGCATTTAATATTCCCAGTTCCTTTCAGATTCCTATTACCCTAATCGCGAGCTGAACACCATCCTTCGTATTGACCAATCTCATTCCTGAACCGTGAAGATCGTTTTCTTTCATGCTCCTTAAATCGATGAACAAAGCGAATCTACAGTACCGCTCAGATATACGTTAACTGCGCATACGCGTATTATACGCACATACGCGTATGACTATACGCACATACGCGTATGACTATACGCACATACGCGTATGACTATACGCACATACGCGTATGAGTATACGCACATACGCGTATACCTATACGCACATACGCGTATAGTTATACGCGCATATACGCATATACATGCGCGTATGAAGTGTCTTTGTTATTCAGGACGAAAACTTTTCTTTGTGTTTCATTGTTGTGAAAAAGAAAGAGTCTAAAAAGCAATGATCCAACAACGGAAAATTAAAATATTTGCATAAAGCAAATGGAGATCATGTTAAAAACACGCACGTCGCATCGCTTCATGTATTTACTGAATAACGAGAAGCAGCAGTTTTTCGCTGTTGATGAATCGGAACGAAAAGAAAAATGTTACTTAAACTCGGCATTTAAACGTGTGAATTATCTGGCAATTTACTAAGCAGATATTCACGTAAAGCGCTTCCGGAAAGTTTGATCAAATTTTAAGTGCCGAGAAAAACTGCAATAATTTTAGGAAAGTCGCTCCGTAGATGTAGGTACTTGACTACAGCTGTACATGACATAAACAAACGTCCCTCAATGAATGTTTGAGAACAGATAAAAACCATAAAACTTTGTATCATGAAAGATGTTTTCACTAATTCAGCGCAGTCGGCGGTCTGTTTTTCGGCACGCATTGGCAAGTTGCGAGATGTTTATCGGTCTAAAGCCTTCCGAAGACCTTGTCGAAAAAATTATATCTCCGGTTATATTTGACACAAATCGTTCATTCAAACAGTAAAATGTTCTTTCTTTAACCAGATAATTGTTTATACAAGTTTCTATGGTGCGCTGGTCACGTTTAGTTATTTTTTACTTCAAGGAAAAGTTCTGTGTTTCGCACGCGTCGGCAAGTCGCTTGAGAGATACATGTAATTGTTGTCTGAAGCCTTCCAAGGCCTTGTCGAAAAAATTATATCTCCGGTTACATTTGACATAAATCGTTCATTCAAACAGTAAAATGTTCTTTCTTTAACCAGATAATTGTTTATACAAGTTTCTATGGTGCGCTGGTCACGTTTAGTTATTTTTTACTTCGTGGAAAAGTTCTGTGTTTCGACACGCATCGGTAAGTCGCTTGCGAGATGTTTGTTGTCTAAAGCCTTCCAAGATCTTGTCGAAAAAATTATATCTCCGGTTATATTTGACACAAATCGTTCATTCAAACAGTAAAATGTTCTTTCTTTAACCAGATAATTGTTTATACAAGTTTCTATGGTGCGCTGGTCACGTTTAGTTATTTTTTACTTCAAGGAAAAGTTCTGTGTTTCGGCACGCATCGGTAAGTCGCTTGCGAGATGTTTATCGGTCTAAAGCCTTCCAAGATCTTGTCGAAAAAATTATATCTCCGGTTACATTTGACACAAATCGTTCATTCAAACAGTAAAATGTTCTTTCTTTAACCAGATAATTGTTTATACAAGTTTCTATGGTGCGCTGGTCACGTTTAGTTATTTTTTACTTCAAGGAAAAGTTCTGTGTTTCGGCACGCATCGGTAATGTTTGTTGTCTAAAGCCTTCCAAGACCTAGTCGAAAAAATTATATCTCCGGTTACATTTGACATAAATCGTTCATTGTTTATCAAAGCTTCTATGACGCGCCATACTTTTTAATGTTAACTCTGGAATCAGAAATGAAACATAAGAACTCAAAGTTCTAAATTATTTTATTTAACTTACAAACGAATGCTTATTTAGTTACAATATAAAAGTCGTAAATTAATTTTTTTAACTTCCAAGGTTATGAAACTAAGAAAAATATGCAGCTATTGAAAAAGACTACTACTGGCTGCGATCCAGGACGGGTTTCTTTATATTGCGTAAATAGGCGTTGATTGCCTTTCGACAATCGCGCCATAGAAGCTCTTGCTGCGATAAAGAAGCAGGAAAAAACCTAAAAACAATTTCCTTAATCTTGAAAATTTTTTCAGGATTTAGGGGAAGCTTGCCCCCGACTCCCCTAACATTGCGGCCCGCAAGTTCACTGGGCGTGAACATGTGGCGAAGCAGCTGAACAGAAAAGTTCCTCTCCGAAGTTGACCTCGACCGTAATTGAAATATGATGTCTTCGTCAACAGACTGAGAAAGACAGTCAGAAGAAGAATCTAGTTCTGAGACAGGCAGCGTCGGCACTGATGGAACAGGTGGAACTGGAGTAACTGGAGTGACTGTAGTAACTGGAGTGACTGAGGAAGTACATGTACTAGAAAGGACTGGCACGTTTGGCTGTTCAGGTGACCCAGAAAGTACTGCAATCAACGCGTCAAGGCGTTCTTGCGTTTGCCGCTGTTGTTCGACGAGATGTTTTTGGCGCTCGCATATTTCTTTTAGATATCCAAGGATTTCTGGTTGGTGGTCTGCTAATGGGGAGGTGAACAAACTTCGTTGGACTGAGGTCACTCGCTGCAAAGGACTGCATGCCACTCGAGTAATCTGCGGAGACAGTTGAGCTATCGGTTGCGGAGATGCTGCTGCGATCTGGTTTGGTGAATCTGGCACAGGTATTGCTTGCGGTGGCTTATACAACGAAATAACTGTGTACCATCAAAGTCTTTACCAATTTGATAACATTAATCAACTTTATTGCTCTCCGAGGCATCAAGGCAAACATTAAAAATATCTCCGGTTATATTTGGCATCAATCATTCATTCGAACGCCAAAATACTACATCTTTGAAACTGGGGCTCTCATCAAGGTTTTCGCATATTTCAACTGAGGTTTCATACTCAAAAATGTGGTGTACTCGCACGTTCACAAGTTTGAATCAGTTCTAGTAAAATGTCGGTCGGGGTTTCATGATCAAAGCGTGGTTTCGCATGTTTCAATACAAGCATGAATAAAAAGTTAGTCAAGAGCGGGCGAGTATTCACAAGTTTGAATAAAAAAGCCATTCAAAAGTGAAGTGAATGATCAAAGCGTGGTTTCGCGTATTCACAACCTTGGAATAAAAAGTTAGTCAAGCTTTCAAGTGCAAAGCATGGGCGTGTTTAAAACACGAAATGGCGAAATGACGAAATGGCACTCCAGTTAGCCTAAATAGCGCTTCGGTTAGCCTAAATAGCGCTTCGGTTAGCCTAAATGGCGCTTCGGTTAGCCTAAAAATCACTGACTGGAAGGTGGTTAGCTCTCAATAATTGTATGGGTTAACCGTATCCCACATTGTTAAGTGCTATTCCGTCATTTCGCCATTTCGTGTTTTAAACACGCCCGCAAAGCATGTATTCACAAGTCTGAATATAAAGTTATTTGCTTGGTCACAAAGCGTGGTTTCGTATGTTCCCAAGACCACAGAATACAGGGTCATTTTTTGAAGTCTTTTTTCCCGAAGCGGCTTGGCGGCTCGCCAGTCATATTAAGCGCTTATTAAAGAAAGAGGAAGGTGTATAATTTAGTGGCGCGACGGCTCGACGGCTCGACAGACATATTGAGAGTTAACATCAAAAGAACGAGAAAGGAATACAATTTGGCGGCTCATCAGTCGTATTGAGTGTTTAAAGAACAGGAAGGGTATAACTAAACTAGAGGCGAATCAAATTCAGCAAAATTTGCATACGAGTCAGACCCGAGTCAGAAAACAACGTACATGTAGTCGTGACAGGTAACGCAACGCCATTAAAGCTTCTTAATAACGTGTTGTACGTATAATGAATGGGAAAGTTTCTGAGAAAAACTTGTTTATCGATGGTGTAAGCCATAAAAGAAACATCCTACGTGGGTTCGAATTCAGAACGCTGTTTACAAACGGGTTTCTTTGTCGATTCTGCTGAAATATGATGCAGCGGTATTTAAATTTATTTTGAACACATTCCAAAGCCGTTGCGACGGATGTAGTGTGGTAAGTGATGAAAACGTCTCCTCTTCTCATGAAAGTTCCGTTCGAAAAGGATAACCCGTTTATATCGATAAGCAGATACTTTCTATCTAACTCATATACACTTGCAACAGCGTATCAGGAGAAGTACAGTCTTCATGCTGCCCGTACTGTAGTCGTTTAGTTTTTTCGTGCTGTCAAGCTTTTCTTTAGAACAATAGCCCGCTGACAGTAGAAAAACAATAAGCTAGCTCATAAATACTAATGAACATACGCGTATATGCGTATATGGGTATATATGCATTTTTATACGCACATACGCGTATAGGTATACGCACATACGCGTATACTCATACGCACATACGCGTATGCTCATACGCATATACGCGTATACCTATATGCACATACGCGTATATTTATACGCGTATTATGCGCATGTTTTGGTTAACGTATATCTGAGCGGTACTGTATCAGAATAGACTTCACTCTGCGTCATTGAACTGTTCTCTTTCCGGAATACCCTAACCACTTCTTCCCACATCTCTCGCTTTCATTCCCTGACTGAAAACTTTATTCGGGGTTCCATTCATAGTCACTTTCACTTCACTGGAAAGAAACTCTTCACTGTCTCTCGCTCCTTTCATGTATGGTTTGTAGAAAAGGAGGAGTCCTTTCATCGATCTTCTTGGAACATTAATGCTTTCGTTGATGATGGAATCTTTTTGTCTGTCAATTGTCAAAGTGTTGTGATGAGTCACATGCTCGTACATGAATCTGTTTCCATTGAGATATTTTTTCATTGATTCATCCGTGAGCTCTTTACTGTGAATGACTTCATACTCAAGCTGAGTTGTTTTATCAGATCCCTTCACGACATTCCAGCGGGAGCGAGCCTCATTTCGAATACCAACTCATCACTCAATGCTCTTGGGAAGAAGACTCCATGATCATCCAGAATGTCGTGATCAATCGGAATTCGATACCTTTTCCCATAAACATCATTGAGTTTAATTTCCTCGGCGACCCGTGAAGTCTTCTTGTCTCCTGAGCCACATGTGATCTTTGAGAGATCTTCAGACTGAATTCCTTCAGATATCCGGCTATAAGCCTTGATCGATTGATTCAACCTCTCCATCTCCACCTGAGATAAACCCTCTGATTTATTTCTCATGAAATAATCAAACTGATTATATGCCAGATTGTTCCTGATCAAATTGAGTAAATTTTTGTCACTGGCCTTCCCACCTTCATCACTGAACTTGTTGAAACTGGGATATTCAACTCCCACAGGTCTCAGACCCATATTACTGACCCAGAGTCGGGACTGATTCCTAATTCAGTGCATATTCTCTTATAGGACGCTTTATCATAATTGTTATCTGTCACACTGAACGTTGGATCCCCGGGCAGCGCGGATTCACTCTGAATTCCTCCCATCTCAAATAGTATCCTTCTCATCGTGAAATAAATGTGAAACATCAGGAATGATCTGATCTGTTCATCCACCAACGTTAAAGTCTCTCTTGAGATTCCACACCCAGTGGTAGTGCACCAGAATGCGAAATTCAACTGCTGAGGCCAATATTTCATATCAGGACCGGCCAACCATTTCTTTGATTCCTTCGCCAATTCATGTGAGAGCACCACGTCGCTGAATACCTTCCTGAATTTGTAGTGAAATACACAGAAGAAGTCACAAAAATCTTCAACTCCCCATTAAACAAACTCTTCCCAATACTTCCAGGATTATCCTCAGCCGGGATGCAAGACGTCGATGTGTGACTTCCATTATGGATACATAAAGAATAATTATGGAGATAAGGCTGAACTTCTTTTCACGGATACTGATTCTCTGAAGTATGAGAATGAGACTGAGGATTTCTATGAGGATATCAAGCCAGATGTGGAGTCCAAGTTCAACACGAGTGATTTTCCTGAAGATCATCTGAGTGGGATTCAAAGATGCAACAAGAAAGTGATTGGAATGATGAAAGATGAGGCCGCTAGAAGAATCAGTGAGGAATTTGTCGGATTGCGAGTGAAATTATACAGTTTTAAGATGCACAAGGGAAAAGAAGAGAAGAAGTGCAAGGGAGTGAAAAAGAAGATTTCACATCAGGATTACAAGGACTGTCTCTCCAGCGGAGAAAGATGAACACGATCACATCACATCATCACAAGATTTTCACAGAGACAGTCAACAAGGTGGCACTGAGCGAGAATGATGACAGGCGAGTCATCCTGGACGGGATGCACACTCTCATGCATGGTCACACGCGAGTGAAAGGGCAATGAGCGTTGTAACGCTCGCACTCACGCTTTTTCAAATAAAATGAATACGAATAAAATCCCATTCAACGCTTAGTTAGTCGGACCCATGAATTCAAGTAAGACAAAGTACTTGGTTGATCTTCTGAGCAGTGAATTCAGAGGAAAATTCGATTATGTGATTCTTCTCTATCCAACATTCACATTCAGTGAGACTTATCGAGGTTTCGCCGAAGAAGACAGAGATTTCTTTGTCTTGACTCCCGATCAATATCATATCGATGACTGGTTGAGAATAGTGAGTTTTGTGTTTGAAGGAACAAATTCCCTGATCATTCTGGATGATTGCGCCGCCTCCAGAGACGTCAAAAAGAGGACAAATGGGCTGGTGAACCTGGCTTTCAGCGCTAGACATAAGGGACTGAGTGTCTGGGTTATCAGGCAGCAGATGACGAGTATTTCCAAGCCATTTCGAGAAAATATCGCCAGTCTGGGTCCTGTTTTACACTCCTTTGGGGAAGGACATGAAAGAAATTTTCGATGATTACGGAGGCAGCATGACGAGTGATGACAGGTTGAGATGCATAGCAGGGTTAAAGAAAAATGAATATTCAAAACTAATTTTCTCTCTGAGACATCCTTTCAAAATCAATCTCAAGTACTAAAATGGAAGAAGAAGCAGCGGTGAAAGCGGACACACAGTGCTGTAATGAACATTCTTGAAGCTGAACCTTCAAGTGAAACCAATCACAGAGAACAGCTCGCAGTCCTGGTGGCGAGTGGGAAGGTGAAAGAGATGACCAGTCAAGAGATTAAACGAGAAGGATGTTGAGGAGTACTGTAAGAGGTATGAGACTTCCTTCTCCTCCAAGACTTGTGACGCGATGGTTGATACATTTCTTCAGCTCAGTTGCAGATTGATCTCGCATTTTCTCCCAGTTGATCAGAGTAGACTCTTGAAAGATCTGAATGAAAATTTCATGGTAAAGAAAGAACTCTCAATGATCGCTGGAAGATTGAGTCTGAAGTATGGAAAGTACATGGCATTAGCGAGTGCTGCATTACTCACCGCTAAGAACGTGGAACTGCCTGAAGAACTTGATAAGAACTTGCCTGAAGAACTTGATAAGAACTTAGAGAATATGTAAGTAAGTTCTTGATAAGGACTTAAGTAAGTTCTTGATAAGAACTTAGAAAATACTTTTCAAGAACTTACTTAGGTTCTTGATAAGAACTTAAGCAAGTTCTTGATAAGAACTTACTTAAGTTCTTGAAAAAGGAAATAAAAGGGAAGCAAGTGAAGAAACCAATCATCAATCATCAAAAGAAGCGAGCTCAACAAGTGCTAGTGCGAGTGCAATGAGCGTTGCAACACCAGCGGCGAGTGCGAGCGTTGCGCCTCCTTCCCCAGCAAAAAAGTGACTTCGACTGTGAAAAAAAAAAAAAACAACCTAAAAAGGATCCTGGATGAGTTGCAGCTGGAAAAAGACTCGCTGAATTCAACAGGAAAGCGCGTCAGGGAAAGAGGTCTGAGAATAATGCTGTTGCTATCACTCCTGAAAGCAACCTCCTGCCCAAATCTGAGAATTGTTTTTCTTCATTCTCTCTCACTCATGTTCTTTCAGTGGCGAGTGTTGTTGTTTCCTGTATATTGGTGTTTCTCAAACAACGCTAGAACTCAGAGTCAAAACTCTTGCAAGAGCGATCGCAAGAGGAGGCACATAAAGTTTCATCCATAAAATCCATGGATTCCTTTCAAAATGTCTGACAATAAACTCGTAAAAACATTGACTGGTGCCACGACGATCACTGGGATAGCAGCTGGATATGGATGGGTCGCAAAGAAAGTTGTCAAGGAGCTGATGACGTCTGATTCTTCAGCGAATTTGATGAACTACATGAAATTCACTGTGGTAGTGGCGACGTCATTAGCAGCCAAGCAGTATCTTGATGATCAAAAGATTTTGCCAAGTTTAAAGCAAAGCTTTAAATAAAATGTTGAGTGATATAACCGTTTCCATCCTACTTTCTGCTTGTTGGTTGAGACAGCAATGATTCTTTTGAGAAAACAGACTCGAGAAGAAGAGATCATTTCCTGATTAATTTTAATATCATTAAATGGTAATAATACTTAAACGGCGGAAATTCCGATCATGATTGGAGGAGCGATTATCAATGCCATGGTGTTCGTCAGAGGGAATTATCTGGCAAAATATTTGAGCGCTGATTCAGCAGATCAAGAACAGAAAAGACACAATCTCGAAGTGGAAAAGTATGAAAGGGAATATCAGAAGTATCAAGAAAAGAGAACTAAGTTACTGGATTAGATTGCCACTAATGACAGGATCAAAGATGAAGCGAAACAAAATTTGGAGAACACGGGCTACGCATTGAAATTATATAATGAGATCAGATGGATTTGAAAGAACCTCGGTTTTCAGACATTTACAAACCAAGTGAGCAGCAGAAGCAGGGAGAGATGATTTACTTCGGCGCTTCAGCCCTAGCCATCGGATTGGCGGTGAGTCATTTCTTATAAAAAAATGAGTGACAAGACTCTTTCAAAAATTTATTATAGTCCCAAAGGCTTCTGGAAAGGATTGGAGGCTGTGAAGAAGTTGTCCCAGGAAGCTGGAGTCTCTGAGGATGTCGCAAAACTATGGTTGATGAAGCAGGCCATCTGGCAGATAATCTCCCTGTTGCTAAGGTTATCCCGAGACCGAAATTTGATGTTACATCTCCCAATTCAGTTCATCAAGCTGATCTTCTTTTCCTCCCTCATGACAGACTCCCGAGGGGGAGGAAGGTTTACAAGTATGCACTGACCATGGTCGATGTTGCTAGCAGATTCAAGGCCGCTGAACCACTCACTTCCAAAGAGTGTTCAGAAGTTTCAAAGGCTTTTCTGAGAATTTACAAAGGACCATTGAGATGGTCTTCAGTTCTTCAGGTTGATCCCGGATGTGAATTCATGGGTAATGTGAAGAAAGAGATGATGAAGCACGATGTCAGGATCAGAACCGGGAATGTGAATGTTCACTGCGATCAAGGCATAGTGGAATGATTCAGTCGAACATTGAGTGAACGTCTTTTCAGTTTTCAATATTCTCAAGAGATGAACATGAAATCTTCTGAGAGATCCAGGGAATGGGTGAAGAGACTTCCCGAAGTGGTGAAAGCATTGAATAATGAGGTGACTCGTTTGACCGGAAAGAAACCAGTTAACGCGATAAGAGAGAGCGTGGTTGGTGCGAAGAGTGCGCAACAACTTATTCCAGAGTGGTTGGTTTGAAAGAGAAGTGACTGGATGCTTCGGTGAATGTGAGGTATCTCTTCAGTGCTGGTGAGCTGGAAGGTGGAAAGAAGAGAGCCACCGATCCAAACTGGTCATTGAAAGTGTGTAATATTGATAGATCCATTGGAAAGAAGGGAGAACCAGTTTTGTACTATCTGAAAGAATAACTGATGGTCCTGGGAGAGGATTCATTAGAGAGGAGTTGATGGTCGTTCCAAGGGGGGCTGAGCTGCCACCGGCGTGAGGTGAAATAAATTTATTTCAAGAACAAATTATTTTTTGTGTGGATTGAGCTTGGGGCGTGGATTTGACCTTTGGAACTTTTTGTTCGTGACCTTGAGAACTTTTCCCTCTTGGTTTTTGGTCCCAAAGTCAAAGTAGTCGAAAATGGTCGAAATCAGGAGGATTTTGGGGAAAATGCGTCAGAACCTACAAATTACAACTACTTGTTCATATGCAATGTGTTACCTTGTTGTGCACAGTCTTCCTCTGTGATTTACTGCGGTTTTACATGTACCTCTTTCCAGGTAGAGTCCTGTGTCTCAGTTGGCATCCAAATAATAATGTGTTGGTGACAGGAGCATCAGACAGTACAGTAAGAGTTTATAACACTAAATCTGGTAAGAATCCAACAATTATTCTATTAAAACGTTTTTTAATTCCCATCAACATTTTGCTAAACTTTTTAAATGAGTGTCTTGACTAAAATAGAAATAAAAGACTTTTATGCTTAAAATATGAGCAATGAGTACATGTATGCTTGAAAGTCAGTTCTTGGTTGTATCTAATGTCTTGGAAGTACGAGATAAAACAATTAAAAATGCAGTCCTGCTAGCACTAAAAAAAGAAGTACAGGTAACTTATAGAAAGTTTTATGGTTTCGTAACTAAAAGTAATAGTATCACAGCAGAGATTCTTAATGGGAGGATAAAAAATGGCAGACAAAGGGCGCTTTCCATTCGACCACTTATTCCAGAAATTCTGGGTGGGGGAGCGAATGGAACAGACATTTTCTGGAATTTCATCCCGAAATTTTGGGTGTGCCACGCGAGGTTGGCCTAAAATTCCACAAAAATCGGAATAACTGGAAAATTTCATTCCATTTGACCATTCCTGCTCGGCCCAGTTTCTCCGAGTGCTGAAATCGAACTCTATATGGCTGCCTCAAGCTTCTCATAGTTTCTATCTGACAGTCTTACTCGACATTATTGCAGTGGAGTGACCACAACAAGCTTTAGTAAGTGGTGCACAAACACATCTAAGCTAGACGTAATGTCGACATGACAGTACAAGTGAACAGCTCGTGAGTTTGCCTTGTCCTTCAAAAGTGTCTCTTGAACTCATCAGGACAATAAAGAGGTATCATACCCTCAACATAGTCGCGGACTCCATTTAAATTCCTACGCAGTGTTGCCCTCACCTAAGACATTGTCGAGCAAATCCAAAACAAATACAAAAAGGTAAAAAAAGGCAAAGAGTTTGTTTTCTTTTGTTTATTTCATATTTTCACGCAAAATGTGGAAATCGATGACCTGGGACAGGTTAGTCCAACCAACCAGAAAATACTGTTCCATTTATCACCTGGAATACGTGGAATTTCTAACCTAAATATTATTTTTGGTCGAATGGAAAGTGCCCAAAGTAACAGACAGGGCTCAAAAGAGGACCCTCCACTCATTGGGGACCAGAAGATTTTTGTGCTGGGCAAGTAAGTTATTGTTCTCGCTTTCCCAAGGGGCAGATTCCCAGGCAAAATTCAACTAAAACTTGCCCAGTGCAAGAAACGTTTGATAGCTGCAGGCTTGTCCATAGGGCAGGCTGGAGTTCAAGTTTTTTTTCAAGCCCTGAATAGACAATTTTCTTGTCATTCAACCCTTCCAGGTCATTGTAACTTAAGGATCACCATGGATGAATTTCACTCCAGAAGTACTCTTATATGGGCCATACACATAACAAGGTACAGTTATTTTAAACCTTTATGAAACAACATTGTGTTCCCAAGACTTGTTTATTACAGAAAGAAAAACATTGCTTGCCGTCCACCAGCTTTGTGCTTTCTCTTTTGTATGCAATTGTTTTGTAGCAAAGTTCAAAAGGTTAACAATATTACAAATACATATTTTAAAGACACTTTGCAAGGGAGTAAAATTCACTTTTTATTCAGTGTTACTGTCAATTGTTTCTTGGTGAGCTGCAACTAAAATTGAATGTTAAAAACTGAAATATGCATGAAAAACCAGTTGGACAAAATATTTTTGACCACCCTTGTCATATGTGTTATAGGAAGTTGTTCATTTCAAACATCACCCAATCATGCATGGTTTCTTAAAAGCCAATTGCTGCTCCTACTTAAAGTATGGAGATTGCTTGGCCAATTTCAGGAGTTGTCTTAAAGAGCCTTTGATTCGTTGTTGTTGTTTTCAGCAATTTTACAATAGTCACAGGAGATTCTCTAGGAAATACTCAGTTCTGGGATGGTTTACAGGGAACACTGATTCAGGTTAGTACCACAGCACATGAATTGTTGTACTTCATGTGTAGGAATGAAACTGCAGTAATTAATAACAGCATGTAATTACTGAAAGCATTGATCAAATGCTAGAGGTGCAAAGAAAAGGCTAAGTTTCACATTTGGTGTTTCAATGTGCAGTCATTCATGAAATGAAATGAAGCAGAAAACACTAGGCTTAAACTGAGAACTGAATGGCTTAAACTGAGAATTGAACGGCCAATCTGTTTTTCAAGCAGACTTTTGATTAAGATTGCTGATTTGAATGGTGTTAAAAGACCTTTTTGCTAGATAATGACAAGGCTTTACAAAGGTAACTAGATTTGTCACGTTTGGAAATTCTGTAAATAGTATCGTTTTTGCTTTGTGCTGTTTGCATGTTTTCCATGCATAAATTGAGAGGTCAATAAAATTTAATTTAATCAGTGTATCATTTGTAAATAGTGTAAATTTGGTCTTAGATCAGATGGTTTGCCATACATTAAAATTAACTTGATTAGCACAGGTCAATCTCTTAATAGGAAAAGCAAATGCTTCATAACAAGTGACAGCTAGCATAGCCTAGCTAGAATGAGTTATAGCAGTTAGTAGGGGAAGAAATAATCACTTGCTCAATTAGTCAGTCCTGATTTCACAGCAGCCAAACGACCCATGGGTCTTGAAAAGTCCCCTAGTCTCACCTCTCTCTGCCAATTGTGTCACCGAAAATTCTTCAATGAAGACTTCTATGCTCGCCATCTCATGCGCAGAACTCGCAACATCTGATCCATATGTGACACCTACAAAAAGTGTCCAGACTGTTGCCAGGTCTACGAGCAAAATACCTGTAAGTCATGGACCACCTCGAATCCCTAACCGTAGACGTAGATGGAGACGAGCAGAATGTCACTGTGATTTTCCACAATTTCAGGGTTTTTTTTTTATTATTATTTAAACATATTTCCTATTGTTTGCCTCAAAAGCACCTAGGCTTTTCAAGGGGGCTTACAATAATACATTAATCAGGCTCAAAAAAAAAAGACAGACACAAACAGCACACAAAGTTACAACAAATAAATTAGCATAATTACAAATGTATTAGTTAAACAGTGGCCATCAAAAAGCGATTGGTATTGATTATAAAAGTCTGGACTTCGCGAAATAGAGCACAGTTGATATCATAATTTGCAGATTTAACGCCGTACAAAAGAAAATTAAGTTTTTTAGCATCGCTGCTGGATGACCACGTTTCACCCAGAATATTAGCAGCGGAGGTGAGGAGAAGATTACGTTGGGCGGCATACCTTGGGCAAAACAAAAAGAAGTGTTTCACTGATTCAGTGTCAAGACCGCACTTGCAAAAAGTTTCAGGGTACGATGGCTTGTTCATTTTACCGCACTGTTATGCTACACATCGAGATGTCACAGACCCAATCACTGTAGGAACCAAAGTACTGTCCCTGAAATCATATAGACTGACTTTCAAAGACTCTCTATGCTTCCTGCCATTTCCTCTAGCCAACCGATTCTGGCGAAAGAAACTAGTACCCATAAACACCACTGCCTCTGAACTACCTGGTGGTTGGTATGGCGCTCGGTCTAATCAGTCTACCAAAGCCCCGAAATGGCTCGCCTGGCGTGAACACTTACACCTTCAACACCCTTCCTCAGGAGATCACATCCATATCATCAGAAACGGGTTGAAGTGCTCATGACAAATTATCTGGTCAATGGCTTTGACATCTGTGATCCAGTCGCCCACTGTCCAACCATGTACGAATTTCATGGGTGCTTTTGGCATGGGTGCCCTTGCTGTTTTTTTTAGGAAGAACGAATGCCGTCAAACTGTGTTATACTGCAGATTATTGCAAGGAGAGAAGATCAAGTACATTGATGGACATCCGTTGGACATCCGGAAGTCATTGTCAACCCAGAAGACCAGGACATCAACCATTACTTTGGAGTCAACAAAATTGATGTCCTCCTTCCTCTTGGTATGTACCTTCCTTTTGGTATGTTTACCATGGTATCAGTTTGCGTTTACACACACAAAATATTTACCTAGGTAAGTTAACTCCACTACCTCAGTAGCACGCTCAAGTCTAAACACGGCATAAGTCTGGCACTTCCCCTAAGAACAGCGCCCTGAGGGTCTATTTGCTGAATACATAAACCCCTGGTTAAAAATCAAGCAAGAATCTGCAGGATACCCTAGCTGGGCTACCAGACCTGTAGACAAAGCATGCTATGTGAGGCAATACCAAGTCAGAGAAGGAAGGCATTTCTCTCAACCCATCACTCTCCAAGAAAAACCCCAGATGTAAAGCCACTGCCAAACTCTTGCTCAGCAGGTTCTGTGTCAAGTTTGGTGAAAATCTCAATAAAGTCACCACCAAAGCAGTCTACAATGCCTCTCACCTCTTCGCCTTGGTCTCCAACCCGTTCAATGACATGTGTTAAGTCAGAATCACTACCGACAACAGTCTAGAAGTGGTGTATGCCAACCTCAAAGACAATCAACCTGACAACAGACACATCAAGATCTCCTTAGCTGCTTTCACCATGTGTCATGCACAACTCAAACTATACGAGTCCTTAGAAACACTCCAACAAAGAATCCTGTACTTTGACACAGCCAAACCCAGTCAACCAGACATTCCTCCCAGAGACTACCTTGGGGATGTGACCAACGAATTAGACGATGGCGACTTCATCACTGAATTCACCTCTGCTGGACGTTTATGGGTAAAGTCTCCTGCAAACTCAGAAGATTCTCCCTCAATGTATGAGGATCGCGGCAACTCAACTATTATGTCATTCGTCAAAACCTGATCTACGAGATAACTCAGCCCCTTGATGAACAATGCAACGTTGATGTGGTCAACCCAAATTTCTTCTGGAGAAACCCAGCCACCAAGCATCTCAAAGTCATCACACGTACCAAACACTATGGACTCGTCTTTGACAAATGGGTCGTAGACCCGAACACTTTCATGTCATTTCCTTACAGATACATGAAGGACACAGAAATTTACAAACATAGAAATCTGTAATTAAAATTTTTTCACAATCAATTCCTGTCTGTTTCCTTATTTGGGTACAGACTCTGCAGGGGGGGGGTCACATGTTTTCAAATGTACCATTTTGAATATGCAAATCAGCCAATCCTGCAATCTGATTGGATGAGAGCAATTTTTAATGATATACACTGCTCTTTGATTGGTTACAAGGTAAACAAGCATGCTATACTACTAGAAATGAGTTTAAAATGCAAAAATGAAAACTTCCAAAAATGTGCCAATCTTTTATTGTCTTATGCATACCACTAAACATAGGCATACCTTTTTTGCAGCTCTTAGTGCAGAGCATTATGTGTAGTAAATCTTGCATCCCATGTGCATCTCAAAAAAGAAATTGAAAAATTGTGGGGGTGCTCAACCATATTCTAGGTAGGAGAGGGTCATAATTTTATGACTTCAATGAGCAGATCTTTGCAAGACAATTCTTGTGGCAGACATTCATAGAAATTTATTGAATCAGTGCAACATAGACTTAAATTTTCTGGAACAAAAAGGCGCAAAAATTTCATTTCATAGGCACTTTAAGGAATGCAAAAAGGTAGAAGTAAACAAACACTTCCTTACTGTTCCTATGCTAAATATCTAACATGGGCACAAGTATTGTAGATCTTAATTTTGTTAAAGAATAAATTTCTTTTTCTTTTTTTTGACTAAGTTGTTGTTGCTGCTGCTGCTATTACCTTATATGTATATGACATTCAACATGTTGTGTATCTGGTTGCAAATTCTTTCTTTCAGAGTTTCAAGGGACATGTGGCAGATGTACTTACTGTTAGTGTAAATAAGGTTTGTACTGCACATTTATGACTTTAAAAGCGCTCCAGGTTTTTTCTTTCTGTTGCAAATAATTTTGCTTTCTTTCAAAGTTTGTTTGTTTGCTGGAAAGTTGATATCAAGAACTATAATGAATTTCAAAGCTAGTTGTATTTGCATCTACATGTAAGTGAACAACAGCAGATGTTCTTAAATTCAAGGATTTGAGATTTCATTATTTTGTCCATGGCAAATCATTTATTTCAGGAGGAAAACATGGTTTTCAGTGGAGGAGTAGACAGCAAGATTGTTCAGTTTCGACAGATTAACAACAAGGTAAACACAAGAATGAACTGGTTATGTTATCTTACCATCATTCCACAAGGCCATTCGGAGTACAGTAAACTACCAGTTCTATGACTGAATATACCAGTGAAGACCCTGTAGACATACAGTGAGCACCTTTTCCTCTTAAAAAGTAAAGGCTATTAACTAAGGTTAAAGAAAGAAGAAAGACTCTAAATAGTCCAAACTCTCAGTTGACACCATATATATACAGGACTGGTACATATGACTTTTTATGCTAACGTGGAAGAGTAGGTTTTTGTAGACTGGTATTCACTGTGTAATGTATAGTTACATGTATTTCATTTTGGTCGTGATGGCAGGATGGTGTTTTAAGCTGGGTAAAAGCTGCCTCTCAGCGTATGTTTTCACAAGATGTCCGCTCTCTTGTTACTCTGGAAGGAAACCAAAACTTGTTACTCTCCGGAGGTGGGCTTATCATTAGTTATTATTTTTTAAAATATAGTCTATTGTTTCCTTGTCATTAGAGATCTTACTGGTTATTATTTATTGGATGTGCAAGCCCAGGCTTGAGTCACCACATATTTTTTATTCAGATTGATTTTGGAAAACCAGCTCATTACGGAATCGCACCCATTGAAACACGTCGATTGAACATGCAAATAAGCTTCCAAAAAAGTCATCAGGGCATGCGTAACTAGATGGAGAGATGCCGAGAGATGTCAATCATTAAAATCCTGAGTGTATATCAATGTCAAAGCCATTGTTCATGAAATTTGTTTGCAAAACCTCGATCTATTCATCGTGCAACAATATATGTAACTAGGAAGGCCATCTCGATTTAACTGCTATTGTTAAAAAATACACCACTTAAATTTAATAAATGTAAGAGCTTTGTGAAAACAAGTCCATCATATTGTCAATCGGACCGAACAAATAAACTTGTCAATTTGTGTTGAGATAATGGCAAACATATTGATCGATTCAAACGCACACATGATATTGGCAAAATAACAAACAACAGAAAGTGCAAACAAATCCAGACCTAATTTCTTGCTTCAAAAATTATATAGCTCGTACAAAAACTCAGAAAAAAACTTACAATTTACTTGTCCTTTTCGCCTTACTCCTTCTTTGAGATCCAGGTATTTACTGGACAGTGTGATAAAAATTGTGCAAACGCAGAACTTGAAGCTACTTGACAAACATGACATCTTTCAGGAACTACAGCGTTTATCAAAGATCTGACACAAACTCGCAGAGCCTCAGTTATTAAAATGCTGCTTTATTCTCTGTTGTTTCTGTTAGTTCTTAAAATCCAGGGAGATCCAACACTTATTGACAAAATGGCACCGAGTAACCAAAGTGATTGCTGCATTCCTTCTCAGCGGGATTTTCTAAATGACGGCCACCGCAAAAAAATCCAACGCTCTTTTACGCAAAAATCAAAATCAAAACAGCTATTAAAAATTTTCTCTCCGCAATCAACGCTTGTGTTTGGTTCCACGCGGCATTCGCCTGTTGTGTGTTTTGTAGTGAAATATTTGTCGGTAGTTTTGCATGAGCGATCTTTGTTTCCTTCACAGCAAGCATTGATCGAAAATAAGAACATTTTCACACTTCTTCATAATACTAATCGCCCCTATTGTCTCGAGTGGGAGGTTCTTTAAGCCCCTTTTGGGAGTTCTGGGTTTTGAAGTCAAAGAGAACCGAAACTGCGACGAAGCTTTATGGGCACGCAAAGCATATTGAGTACCCCACTTTTTTTGGCCGACACGTTTCAATGGGCACGATTCCGTAATGTTTTAACTGAGTCTAGCAATTATTTGAGGTCTAGCCTCTCAATTGCCTCTCTCTCGTACATTTTTACCCAGAAAAAGAAAGGAAGCATTCAAAAAGGAAAAGGAAAAAAAACCAGA
This sequence comes from Micromussa lordhowensis, assembly GCA_964020085.1. NCBI lineage: Eukaryota > Metazoa > Cnidaria > Anthozoa > Scleractinia > Lobophylliidae > Micromussa > Micromussa lordhowensis. The sequence goes on along the minus strand of OZ026606.1, from coordinate 6,935,165 downwards.
ACTTTTATTTAATTCTTCCCCTACGCGCTGATTTCGCGGGGAAAAAAATAAAACCCCAGAGCACATCAAAAATAACCTTTTTTTCACAAGAAATTAAGTTCTGAACATATATAAATTTATGTTCGTTATAATCATCGAAAAAATGAGCATTTCTGCAAATTTTTTTCTTCAGGATTAACCAAAATCTCGGATTACAAAGTCAAACCGAAGTTACGCTTCGCAAATCAATCTCTTCAAAACCTTGACTTGGAAGCGATATATCTCTTCAGCGTAAATAGCTACCACACATCGACACGGGAAAAATCTGTTCCTTATCAATCCAGCTTCATTGTGTTAAAATTTCACCAAACCAAAGATAGTTATAATTTTATTTGTGACCCCGCTTGATCTTATGCACTCGGCAATAGATGCAACTGTTACCCATAGCAACGGAAAAACACGCGGCATAACTTAGCCGACTTTTCGGTCAAAAAAAGCTAGAATTATTAACGGCGAGCTGAACATTGAATGAGAACATCTTTTTCAAACTTTTCTTAGGCGATTTAGATGAAAAAATGACCTTGACTGGCCACAAAAGAGAACGAAACAACAAACAGAGCGAGAGAGTGTGATAAGCCGACAATTTATTCACATCTCGCCGCATGGTCGAAAGCACGTACACATTTAAAAAAAGCTTTCTTCTCAATAATTAGAGCCTTACAAGCCTGCAACTGGTTCTATTATACCTAAAAATGTCTGGACTTTCATCTCCTAAAGATTTGGCCACAATTTTTGAGCAAATAAACATCTCGCCGACACTGTCCGCCATGGAAAAGTTTTGCATACTAAGTTGCTGACTTTACAAAACTATCTCGAGGGGGGGATATGACGGGGAAAGCTGGAAATCGGCATGTAATTGGCTATTGATGAGATCATTCCACTGTCCAAATTTGGTGAGAATCGGAGGTAACACAGATTGTCTGTCATGCTTTCAATACTCGGTTATTGGGGTAACCAAAATTAAAGGGCCGGTAGGGAAAGTGTTAATATGTAACTACCAAAGAATTTCACACACATCTTTCAGAACTACCTGTTATTCTCAGGGAGTAATGTGCATAACTCAACATGTTGGGAATAGGTTGTCATGATTATATCCCAACCTCTTTGTTGACCCTGTCATTATGTCTGATATAGAACTTAAAATGTAATCTAAAACTTCCAACTAAGCATACTTTTATCATTATGATTTTCCCATATCCATATTTTTAAGTAAGGCACATGTTATACAAAATCAGCAGAAGCAAAGCAAAACATGCTTCAAATTCGAACTAAGTACTTAAAGTGTTGTGTTATTGAATTGATGTTTCAGGTTTAGACCCTAGTCTTTTATCATATTCCACCAAAGAGTTTGGAAGATCAAGCAGTGAGAAAATCCCACCATTTCCACATGTAAGTAATGTGTAACAGTTGTGACAGGCTCTTAGATTTTTGGTTCTGTGTTAATATACATAAAGAATTTCCGATTGAAGCTCAGTCTTGCAGCATGTGTGAAGGTCAGAGACAGAAGCATCCATGTTATACTGTATACAGTTACATGTAGATTTAGTTAAGCAGAATGAGTATGTATTACTTCAAGTGAAAAATACATGTATTGAAGGAGCAAACAAACAAATCTTTAGAAATGGAAAATACATTTTTGGGACAAATTGAGGTTTGTCTTGAAAGAAAATGTACTGGTTTTGCATACCATTGAACATGGAGAAACTGTACACTGGAAACTGTCAGGACAGAAAGCATGGGGTGCTGCCACTTGTACAGGACAAGTTGGTCCTCTCAGCTAGAAGGTGAAAGTTGAAGAGTCTGTATAACCATCCATTGTGGACAACAACAAGCCAGAGTCTTTGCCAACAACCACAGGAAACTTGGTGTAGCACAAGTGTACTTGCATGATTTTACACTGGACTGGGACAAATGGAGTTTTTTTCAAGGAAATGTGCTAAAAATAAATAGCAGCCTGCCTGGAACTAGCAATTTTTTGAATAACAGTTACATGTAATATAACAAGAAGATCTTTTAGATCTTATAACCACGCTTTTAAAATTGAACTGGTTTCTTAGCACCACAGTCGCAAAGCAGTGCACATCCCAAAGCAGTCCTTGATGATTCACTGACAGCACATCACTTAATCACCACAAACAGTAATTTTACACGACTCTTTTACATGAATAAAGGGGCTAAGTTTCTAAAGAAAGTGTGGTGCTGCATCGACGGGGAGTATTACAAGATAATTTGGTTTTATTTACCAAATTATCTTTTTACGTGAGCAACCCAGCGTTTTTATCGAAAGCAATCTGATTATTAATTTTCAAATAAGTTCATTTATGCCAATGTGGTGCAGTAGAGTAGACAATTGCCTCCCAAGCGAGAGGTTGTGGTTCGAATCCTGTGGGGCTGGAAAATCTACTTTTTTTTTCTTATTGACAGATATACAGAAACAGAAACATTCACCAAAACAGAGTGTTTGCCTTTCCGATGCGTAAAAAAACATTTATCAAAACACAGTGTGTGCTTTCCGATGAAATATCATATTGAGCACGTCAATCTCGAAATTAAAGTATGTTAGCCTTAACTCGCTTTGATGAAACAGCCAAAGAATTCACTTTAATTGCCTAAACCCAGAAGAAATACTCGCAAAATTGCAAAGTAAGCACAATCTTATTTGTCACTTACCGAAAGTGAAAGCTGCAACTTTAAGGCATTCCATGGCTGAGGTAAGACCTTTTTTTAGCCTATCTAATATTCTCTTCGAATCTAACGCTTCAATAAGACAAAAAGAAAATATAGTTTACATGAAATAAAGAAAACAGTATCCGTAACATTTGCATGTATAGATCGTTTTCACTGTCACGCAATCAAAAAAATAAATCAAAACTATCCAGTGGAAAAAGCTAAGAAATTGTGAAGTTATAGAAGATAAAAAAATAAGACAGTTCTCCAAGTTTTAGCCCTGTGCATTTCCCCAAACCTCAGATATTCGTCAAAATGTTTTGCAGAAATTTACAGAGCCCAGTATGAAAACGCCATGTTGGTGTACCTCCATGGTACACCAATACGGCGGCTGGAAAATAGTGTAAACATCTGGAACTTACTTTGGCTTTCTAGGCGACTGATTGTCAGTACTGAAAAAAAACAAGTATTTACATGTACATAAGCACTTTTCCTAATGCTCTAGGTTCTAACAGGGCTCAAAATCATGAGATAAGTATATATTTTGCACGCACCTCCATAACCTGGAAATTTCAAAATGCTCTGGTTTCCAAACGAAGCATGCTATTGAGCTGTAAAGTTGTAAACAGATATAAATATGTCACCTCTTATACCTGATGAGGATGAAAACTTTGGTGGATGTTAAGTTTTAGATTTTAGAAAGTGATGATGTCACGTGAAAACAATCTATTAATGTTCCAACAGCTTTTAGCGAATAAACATCATAAGTTGCGTGATTCAACATTTGGCCGAGTGGGAGTTTGGGTCTGGTCACTGACAAATCAACGAAAAATAAAAATAACAGTAAACCACCGGTAAACCATGAACCGCGCTCGGCCCACGGCCGCACGGTTAAAAACTGAATGCATGTCTGTGAGGAACCAAGGAGCTCTTAAGCTCTGCTAATGTAGAGGTATTCATGTTTGGTCACCCAACCAAGTACTAACCCTAACAGGGCTTAACTTTGTTGACAAGACGCAGTGCGGTCCTTGTGATAACTGTCTCAGACAATGATTAGGGGTGTAACGTCTCCTTCTGTATTCAGTTACAGTTGGGTTTTTCACTGTTTCTTAACATTGCCAGTGGGTTGTGACTTCATTTTTCACCTCTCTAGCTAGCTCGATATATAAATGATATATGCCCTACAGATAAAAAACTCAGTTCAGTGGCATCACACTTTCCACTGTTTACAGACAATCTATTTTCCAAGTTGAGTGGTTCATAGCCGCCACTCAACTTTGTATGTAGATCTACATGACTGTATCTTAGCTGAATTTTTTTCCTGCCATATACTTGATCATGACAGTGGTCAACCAGAAAGCTCTTCCTATTTTGGCCAGCGCTCACATATAAATTTTATTTCCTTACGGCTCTATAGCTTAACTTTTTTACCATTTTTATCACTTTATGTGTAAAATGTATCTATTAAGTGCCCTTTTTGGTGTAAATAAAAGAATTGAATTGAATAAAATTAGTTCACCTGAGGGCCTGAGCCTGCAATCTAAAAAAAAAACAGGTCATGTAAAGCAGTCAACTTCAAAAAACATGTGACCATGATAAACTTTAAATTTAAGTCTGCAATATTGTTATGTGATACTGGTCAGTGAACACCTTATTTTCACAGGTGTCAATCCAAAACATTGATATCTAAGTGTATATGACATGAAAAATAAAAGCTGCTTATTTTAAATGCAGAAGAATGGGATTTTAGAGATATTGACATTTTTGTATTATGCAAATTAGGAAAGTGATAATGTCATCAGGTTTGCAACTAAAATGGTAAAAAATAGAACAAAATTTTGCACCACGTACTAGGACTGTTGAGTATAAACTCTGCTTCATTCAGTTTCCAGCAGTGCACGGATTGAAGTTCAAAATAAAATGATTTTACAGCAATTTCTCAATCGAGAGCAACACCATACCGGTATTTTAACGGAGGGCGTCCCCACACCGAATCTTGCCAAGCTGCTGCATCTGTAAAAAATGGAAGATGTCAGTTCAGGAAAATACAAATTTATGAAAAATTGTCACAAATGAGCAGACGGAATTATAACGCTCATCCTTCAGCCATCTCTTACCCGGGGATTAGGCTGAGGGTGGGAGATGACTGACATTTCAGGCAAGAGTAGATGATCATTGGTTGAGACAAAAACTGGCAATTTCAGTTTTAATTAACCCATTGACCCCCGTTTTCTAGACATTTTGGTGTTTTTCAGGCTGGAGATTGGCCAAATTAGCTTCGATCTAGTCAAAAATGCATTTACAGCATGACAGCTTGTTCTTCTTGCCCCCAGCATCACGATTTGCCACATTTTGGCTCGGGTATGTGCAGAAATCAAAATTTTGAGTTTTTAGAGGAGAAAGTGACCTAAATCTTTAGGCTTTTTGATTTTTTAAATTTTTTTCTCGCCCTTCCTTTTTCTACTTCACTTTTTTTTTTTTTGCTGCATTGATTGACCTTCTACTGGGCTTGCTTGCGGTTAAAAAAAATTCAAGAAAGCATCATCAAGATGGTCAATTTTTACCCTGGAGTAGCCATGTGTAGTGGCAGGAAGTTTTGCACTGAGTTTTTCACTCAACTTTTTGAGAATTTTTGTGCATATCATAGGCTCCGTTACGCTTATCACTCTGATCTGGGTATCATTGCAAAGATCTTTTCCTCCTGCAGAAGTTGAGTATAGATAACACCAGGTTTGGTCAAAAGTGATGACATCAGAAGTGGAAGAAAGGCCAAGGCTCATCAGGGCCGGTTATGGCCAGCACAGGGGTCAATGGGTTAAGACAGGACCAGTGGCAAAAATGTTGTCATGGCAACAGCACAACAGGCATCATTTTCTTTCTTTTGTGATGAACATGTCTTGTGCCAAGTTTGAAGAACACTGCTTCAATATTTCCAGAGATATTCTTTATTCAGTATTACCCTTTTAGTTGCAAACCTCATGGCAGCATCACATTTCTTATTTGCATAATACAATAAAGTAAATATCTCTAAAATGAAAAAGACATTCCAAAAAGGAAACTGCCATTCTTCTGTACTTTGAAAAGCCTTTCAAATATGCAGCAATTATTTTTCATGTCATATACATACACCATGTTGTGCACACGCACCCATAAGCAAAACTACTAGCCGTGATAGCCATGAGAAAGCCAATTGGATTTCCTTCTCTCTTCTACACGAGCATGGTGCTCAGCTTGGTGGCTCTTTGGGCCACCAGATCTCCACTATCATTAATCACTTCTTAATAATGATCTTTTTAGAGTCCATTGATACATTTGGCATCAAAGGCAAACATTCTCATGTATCAGATGTCAGGTGGCTTACAGTTCTGGGGGCTCCAAGAAACAGGTGATCAATAAATAAAATCTGAATCACTTGATTGATTGATTGATTGATTGATTGTTTGCTTAATCTAATTTATGGCTGTTCTTATTATCACACATTTTAATCATGTTGGTTATTTTTTTAGAATCTGATGATTACAATAATTTGTTATGATTACAATACCAAGCCAAGATAAGGGCATAAATAATTATTCATTAGATAACCATCCACACTGGAAGCTTAATATAACAAAGGGCCAGGGGACTGGCAAAATATGTTCACTATAACAAGGTTTCATTATCTCAAGGTTCTTTTCTTTTCCATTTATTTTACCATTACTGGGGTGAAGAATATCATTCTTGATACCACAGCATTTGGTTTATTTTGCCCAGTCTGGGAATTTCAAGGAAATACATTGGTGTCTTCACCTGTCTGGCCATTCACAGCTATCTTTTTTGTCGTTCCTGGCAAACATTTTTTAATATTGCTGTCGGGAAGAATTGCTGTCTTTAGCTTAGAGTAGTATTTACTTAATATTCATGGTTTTAAGGATGGTGTCTACTTTTGTAATTGACGTAATCAACTATGCTACCAAGTACATGACTAGAATGAAAGCAAACTTTTCGTACTGTGACCAAATCAAGTTTAATGAACCTGTACCAAAACCAGGAATACCAGAACAGCAGTGTATCACTATCAACTAACTGTTAACAGTTCCAGCTAAAAACCTAGCTGTTATCTACAGAATATTAGTATAAATTTACCGTAGTCTATTGTGAATCCGTGAATTTGATTGGCTATATTACCGTCGACTAT
>OZ026606.1:6910782-6925782 GCA_964020085.1 Micromussa lordhowensis | reverse complement strand
GTATGATATTTCATGTATTCACTTGCATTGTGAAGACGTAATAGTAATTTCAGATTTGCAGCTGCATAGTTCTTTTCTGTAAACAACTTCAACTTTTCACAGTCAAGTAACAGCGAATGCTATTCTTTCCTTGTCTTGTCAAGAATTTATTTAAGCAGTTATGAAATAAAACTACAGAAAAAAAGAGAAATTGTCAGAAAACATCATTATTTTAAGACACACAGTGTTATTGGCTATTTGTAGGATTCGTCCAGGATGTTTAGTAATGCAAGTGATGTTACTTGATTGGCTGAACTACTCGTACATTATCTATCATCCATTAGTTTGTAGTGGCTCAAGTTCGTCAACATAATTCCAATGTTTTAGGGTTTCTGTAGTGTTTTGAGGGAGATATCTGATTTAGAAATATTACTGGATAATTCAATTCCCAAGAACACTAAAGAAAGGAAATTGGCCATAACCCTTGATATAAAACAAAATTTTCAATGAACGGATTAACATACATGCACATAACTACATGTTTTAAATGAAAATTCAGTCTATGTGATTTTGCTAAACTGAAATGGTTGGAAACTGCTATTTGAAGGAAATTTAGTCAGAATTCAATAAACAATTAGTTAACATGTTCTCAATTTCTGTGAGATGATAATCAAACTCAATAGAAACATGAAAAATTTTTGATTATGTCTTAAGTGTAGTCAAAATGAGTTTTTGACATTCCTCTGTAGCCTGTCATCTTGTTTGCTGCTAATTATTAGCACTTTGCTCTATATATTGTATGGACTACTACTGCTCATGACCAGTTTTTTTTTCCAGGGTGATTATCACATTGTATGCAGTGCTGTTTCATCATGTGCTAGTTGGGCAGCATTTTCAGATGTGTATCATATTAGTTTATTTAAGCTGAATTTGGTAAGTTTTGGATGTTGTTAATGGAAAATGCCTTTTTCTGTATTGGTGAACAAAAACCTATAATTGTCCAAAATCTAAAATCAGTATGACAGATGAACCCTTGTTTCTGAAACTATCAAGGAAAATGAAAGGAGGTTGACATGACTGATAGCAAATGACTTACAGAACATTATAGGTTGAATGATCTGAGTTGGAGATAGCACTAATTAAAAGGACTTTGAGATCATTTATTTATTCATTAATATCTTAACAGGCCTGAATGCATCCCTTTGCTCATGAACTACTAATTATTGTTTACAATGTTAGCGTTGTTTAATCAGTTTTATTTTAAAATCATTGCAAAAACTGTTCACCAAAGTTTTCTATGACTAAATCCTCGTGCAATACAAGAGTTGTTGCAATTGTGAAAAAAAAATCGGAATTAAAAATGTATATAATGAACAAGATATTCAACATGACATTTTCAAAAGCATTTGACCATTATCCAACCCATCCTTTAACAGTAATAAATTCTCACCGGGAGCCCTCACTCCCAAACACCCCAAGCAAGGATAAGTTATGGGAAGAAGCAAGCCTGAAGGTGGAAAGGAGCGGGAGCTAAATTGACGAAAATAATTCATATATGAACTGCTTTTGTAGATGAAAGTGAAGTATGATCATCGCAGTATATTTTCCAATGTAAGCAATTGGAAAGAAGAAGCCTGAAAAAAATCTAGGCTTCAACGGTATTTGAACCTGTGACCTCCGCTATACGGGTGCATACGGGTGCATACGGGTGCTATACGGGTGCATACGGGTGCTATGAAGGCTTCTTCTTTCCAATTGCTTAAATTGGAAAATATACTGCGATGATCATACTTCAGTTTCATCTACAACTGCAGTTCATATATGAATTATTTTCGTATATACATCACATCATTTCATTACTCACAGGGAGATATATGAAGATATGAACTCAATAAATTGACCTCGCTCCCAATGTGTGGCTTCATAGCTCAGTTGGTAGAGCAATGCACCGGCATCGCAGAGGTCACGGGTTCGAGTCCCGTTGAAGCCCTGATTTTTTTCACGCTTTTTCTTTCCAATTGCTTAAATTGGAAAATATACTGCGATGATCATACTTCACTTTCATCTACAATGGCAGTTCATATAATGAATTATTTTCGTATATACATCACATCATTTCATTCCTCACGGGAAGATATGAACTCAATAAATTGACATCGCTCCTAATGTGTGGCTTCATAGCTCACTTGGTAGAGCAATGCACTGGTATCGCGGGTGTCACGGGTTTGAACCCCGTTGAATCCCTGATTTTTGTCAGGCTTCGTCTTTCCAATTGCTTAAATTGGAAAATATACTGCGATGATCATACTTCACTGAAATTTTTAGTGTTACACATTTTTTTCTTCACGTCTGCGTGACATTTTTTTTTTTTTGCATCTGTATAACACATTTATTTATTTTTTCCTTCTCTGTGAAGGATATATATTATATATTTTCTCTCAGAGACAGACACAGTTTTTAGGTCTGTTTGAAAGATTCATGTCTATGTGACGGATATAGTGGTCGCATCTTTTTTACATCATTCTTCACATCTACAATGTATTTGTCAAGTTTAGATGTCATGTCTGTGACAGTTACATTTTAGTTTTCGTGTTTGGACGGATTTAGTTTGTCACGTTTATCTGATGGATTCTTCTTCCCGTCAGATCTATAATGGATTTTACAAATTAATTTTTTTGTTGTCACTTCTGTGTGACAAGGTTAGTTCTTGTGTCTCTGACACAAGAATTTTCCTCTGGCAGAACAAGGACAGTCACTCCCATTTACACACATAGAAAATGGGGGTTCTGGGGCAGGGATTCTGGGGCAGGGATTCTGGGGCACACCACTGGCTCGCAAAGCTCGCTGGCGGGGGCCCAGGTCCCTGCCCCAGAACCCCCATTATCCATGTGTTTAAGGCTAACAGGCCCTTGTGTGTAAGGTTAATAGGCCTGCCCCAGGATTATTTTTTATATTGAAGAAATGCGGCGATAATATAGAAAGCAATGGCTGCTGCAAATATTTTTTGAAGATCAGCTTGATCCTTTCTCGGAGAGACAAGGAAGATTCTCTTTCTGATATCTGAGCTTTTAGACGCAAAAGATCTTCATCTCTTGCTGCCATCCTTTCTCTTGCGGCATCTTTATCGAATTCTGATGTGTAGACGTCATCAATGACGGCCTGATCTTCTTCGTTTAACCTTTTAAGACGACTTTCATCATCTTCAAGTTCGTCTAAACGCCTGGTGCTGTTCAGCCTTTCTTCTATTGTGTTTCTTTCTCTTTCAACTTCGGCCAGTTGTTTCTTTTCTCTGTCAACTTTTGCTTGTAGTTCTTTCTTTCTCTTTTGATTGTTTTTCAAGGCCGGCTAATTCTTTTTTTTTTTCTTTCAAGGTCGCTTTTATAATTTTTTTAGCAGTTTCAGCCTATTTAGTTCTGTTTCACTTTCAAGATTGCTGTTATGGTCTTCTTGAAGGGCATCAATACTCGCTTGAGTTCTTTCAATTTGTTGGTCCAGATTTTGAATCTCTTGTGCTTGTTTTTCCCTTTCTACAGCAAGTGCCTGTGCCAGTCTTTGTTGGTTTTCAGCTTCTGCCAAACGTTGGCGTTGTTCTTGAATGGAAGCTCGGTCTTCTTCAATGATTTGTTCGGCCCTAATTCCAAGAGAGTTTTTTATTTCTTTTGGAAGTACGGGGTTTAACCGGTCTTGTCCTGTATTATTGTCTCTTGTGAAAAGCAGATATGCCTTTTTACCTGCGCCGGCCATCTTGACTTGTAATCGGCCGGTCTTGCTGTAGGATGTTTCTAAATTTGTTGCGCTTGCTCTGGGATATAAACGAGTTAATGAGTGCCTAAAAGAGGGGTTTCTTCATACGAGGTATCTGGCAGTCCTTCCTGCTCGTGCATCATCATTTGCATTTCATATTGCTCGGCATGATGGGGTGTTGACACCGCGCCAGGCTGGAATGGCCGGGTTCTGTTGACTTCTTGATCGTCGTCGTCGTCGTCGTCGTCATCGTGGTCAATCTGATAGTCAAGATCAGGATGATTGTAACCAAAATCGCCACCTTCAGCCATTGCAATATATTTTTAAACAGGTTTTTTAAATTAGAAGTTATATTTTTTTCATTTATACCATGTCTGTGCAATATGACCTTCTGCCAGAACACAGCAAAAAGATAATGCGTGCCATGAAGGCAACACGTGCTGTCAAGCGCATCACTTTCAACCCTTCTGAAGCCAACCCAGGCGAGACTCTGTATGTCCACTTGCCCAAGCTGAACGAGAACGAAGTCCTTGCGCCTAACTCTTTGGCCCTGATCTTTGATCTCGACCTTTCTGGGAGGCACGCGAACAACTTCCTTGTCCAGAACATCTCGCGAGCACTCGTGGACAAACTTGTTGTTAAGTTTGCAGGCACGACTTTGGAAGAAACCGTCAGCCATAACATATACAATACGTAAAGTGACCTTTTCTTGCTCGGAGAAAAGTGAGACAACATGGTGCCCGAGGGTATCCAGAGCGAAGATTTGTGCAAGATCCGCTCAAATCCAGGAGACAAAAAAACATCAGGCGTTGAAGCCGAAAAAAAACTTAAAGAAGTTTACGGCACCAAATATCGAATCAATCTGGACCATCAGATCTTGACAGACCACGGAATTTTCTACCCCCAGGTGTTGTACAACGACCTAACATTTGAAGTGACCCTCGCACCAGCCAGCCAAGTAGTCAGAGGCACGGACCCGACCAAACTGAAATATAAGCTGAAGAACATCCAGCTTGAGTATGAAATGATCGAAAGTAAGTATCTTGCAGAAGAGGCAGCCAGCATTTACACCAGCGGCAAAGAGTTTTTATACGACCATGTGAGCCGTGATAAAGTGGTCCCTATCAACAGAGAAACAGCAATGAGAATAAACATCAAAGTCAACGCCCAAAGACAGTCATTGAAAGGGATCCTCTTGCTGTTTATGGAGTGGTACGCTGCGGGGGCAAGAGATTCGGAAAAATACATCTTCCCAGACATAAAGAAAATCAGCGTCACGATAAACGGCTCGCCCAACATGATATACAACAACGGCATCGAAAGTCGGGACATTTGGAGTGAAGTGAGCCGCTTCTTCATAAGAGAAAAACACAAACCCCAGTTTTCATGACCCTTCAGAAGTTCTACACCGACAACAAGTTCGGGCTTCTGATCGATCTGCGCTCCATGGCCAGCCAAGAAATGCATGGCAGCGGCGCCCGTCTCGTGAACACAACAGACGGCGTGCAGCTGGAAATCGAGAGAGACGCCAAGGGGACAGGTAAAGTAAACTGCCATGTTTTCTTAATCTCTGACTCCCAGTTTAACATTGTAAACAAGCAGCTGCAATCTGCACAGTATTGAAATTAAACTCAGGGTTTTATAAATCTGTGCAGTATTGAAATAGACCCCGAAAATATTCCATTCAACGCGTTGATGGTTGGCCCGACCAACTCTGGCAAGACGCAGTTTTTTGTGAACCGGATATTCGGCCCATTCAAGGGCAAGTTTGATTACATCATGTTAATCTGCCCAACCTTCGCTCATAACAGAACGCTGTATTGGTTTGGCAAGAGAGACCTGCGGCTGTATATCATAATCTGCGAGCAGCACCAGGTCGAAATCTGGTTGAAATTGGCCAGTTCTGCTTTCGAAGGCACCAACACACTCATCGTACTTGATGACTGCGCCGCCTCAAAATACGTGAAAGGGCGGACCGGGGAGCTTGTCAAACTCGGTTTCTCGGCAAGCCACGCCAGCATCAGTGTGTGGGTGCTGACACAGCAGCTCTCAAGCATAGCGAAGCCTTTTCGTGAAAACGTTGCAGCAATCATTCTTTTTTACACGCCATTGGCCAAGACCACAAAAACCATCTTCAAGAATACACCGGCGGGCTCTCCCATGACGAACTCAATCAGACGATTTCAAGGCTGAAAGCGTGCAAATTTGCCCATTTGATTTTTTCTTTGCGCTTTCCTTTCTCCATTGAACAGAAGTAGCACTTTGGTACATGGAGCAACAGTGGGAAGAGGCTGAACAAATCTTGAGCTGGAGAAAAATGCAACCTGGAGTATACAGGTATCACGGCATTGAACATCGCGGGACAAACGATTACGGCAGGCTGATAAGTGTTGTCACTCTTGAAACAGAAGAAAGAGGTGTGAAGATGTACTATGCCCCTTCATCATTGTATTGAGATCTGAAAAACTGATCAAGAACAAATTTAATCAAATATGAAGGGACGCGGCCGTCCATGAAAGGCTACGATTATCCGGTCTTTAAATTTTCCAAATGAAGACAGCCACGTCTTGAAATGAAAAAGGCAAGTTTTTTGCGTTAAAAAGATCACAAAATTTTTTTTGCCAATTGAAATTAAAAAATGAACGAATATAATGGCTGAAGAAAACAAAGCAGTCATGGCTGAAGTCATGAACCTCTTGGAAGCCGAGCCTGCGGCAGCTTTGCCTGCTGCTAGACCCGACATTCCTGCTCTTCGCGAGCAGCTTGTGATTTTGGTTTCTACCGGCAAATGCAAAGAAGCAATCGGCGTCAATCTCACACACGAACAAGTGAGGCGGCTGGAAGACAAAGATGTCATGAAGAACTACAAAAGGTACGAGACCTACGTCGGTGCTAAGACAACTGAAACCCTGATTGAGAGCTTTCTGTCATTTTCCACAAAGGCACTCAGCCTGGTGGTGCGGCTCAAAGATACCGAAGCCCTGCAGAATGAGCTGAAAAACGACTACATCATAACAAAAGAACTGTCCAATCTTTCTGGCAACCTTGCGCTGAGATGCGGCCGTTTGCTGGCAGTTGCCAACGCGTTTTTGATCACGGCAAAACATGTCGATTTCCAACCGGTAGACGAAGTAGATAATACTAAGCAATGCCAAGTAAATGCTGAATAATTGCTCAATTAAATATAATTTTTTCAGAATGGCGCGCGAGGCCCAGAAAAAGGCGCCACGCACTACTTGCTGGGGTAGACGAAGTAGATAATGCTAAGCAACCCCCAGTAAATGCTGAATAATTGCTCAATTAAATATAATTTTTTTCAGAAAATATACTTCATGGCTGATTCAGAAGTTGATACGACTCAACAAGGGACTTCACAAACGTCCGCTACAAAGCCAAAAAATCCAAAACGTGTCGCTGCGGGCAAAGCTGCCGCTCAAAAAACAAAACTGGCGCGCGAGGCGCAGAAAAAGGCCTTAGCTGAGCCCCAGACCATCATTGCAAATAATCAGATAAAAACTGACCCACCTGCTGCGCCTGAACCGCCTGCTACGCCTGAACCTCCAGCTGAGCCCACTAAAATCACAACAATGCAATGGCTGAGTGTCATCAGCATTATCATTTCATTGGTGGAGATATACTACAAACGCGAAGAGATCAAAGGCGTTTTTACCAAGCCGCCGCCATCGCCTGTTTTGCCACGAGCTCCCCCGCCATTGCCCACTACTCCAAAAAGAGGAGGAATCAGAATGATGGATTAAAAAGGCGTGACTGATCAATTGAATTTTTATCCATATTGATATACCCGAGGTTTTCATCAAAACTGCTGCCTTCAGTGGAATATTATTGCTCTGGGCTGGCTTCACAATAGAAGCTTTCAAATTTTCCTGGCGTATCATTTCAACTTCGCCAGAAAAAGTAACTTGGGAGCCTGTCAGAAAAGTCATGTGTGAAGAATGCTATGAGTTTTTTTCGGATGATGGGGATGAATTGGAACATGGAAAGTTTTTGTGTGAGTCTTGCAGCGATGATATTGTTCGTGATCAATTAGAAAAATAATCTTTTTTTAATATATCATCAAGTCTGACAAAAAGCTTGTGAAAACAATCATGGACGCCGCAACTCTGACCGGATTAGCGGCAGGCATTGGCTGGATTGGAAAAAAAGTTGTGAAAGAAAACTTCACCCAAGACCCTAGCTCCAATGTCATGGACTATGCCAAGTTCACCGCTGTCATGGCTGGCAGCATCGCGCTGAAAAATTATCTCCAGGACCAGAAGATTCTTTCTGATTGAAAAAAAAATTTGACATAAAATGGCTAGCATCGCGATGATGATTGGTGGCGCTTTCACTGGCGGCAACTATCTCGCCAATTTTTTGGCCAGCGACAGTGGCAAGGCCGCGTTAGACGAGAAAACGCGGCATGACAAAGCACTGGAGGCTTATCATCAGCAATGGCAAAATACTCACGCGAGCGAACACAGCTGCTCGACTGGATCAACACCAACGAAGAAATCGAAGAACACGCACAGAAAAACTTCACAAACACCGATTACGCGTTCAAGCTATACAACCAGGCTCACCCCGACCAGAGACTGACTCTGCCCAAAGCGCCGAATTTCTCGGACATGTATCACCCAAGCGAGCTGCAGAAACAGGGAGAGCTTCTTTTTGTCGGCTGGGGTTCGCTCGCACTTGGTTACGCGGCTTTTTGTTTTCTTTGAACATTTTTTGCCTGATTAAAATGGATGCCAAGCTCGCCAAAATCTACTACAGTCCTCAGGGCTACTGGAAAGGCGTCACTGCGATAAAAAAATTGGCAGACACCGCTAAAGCGCCTGAAAATATTGCCAAATAGTGGCTATACAAGCAGGCCATCTGGCAGATCTATCTTCCAGCGCCGAGATACGTTCCTCGGCCAAAATTTGATGTGACGACGCCCAACTCGGTCCACCAGGCAGACCTTCTTTTTTTACCTCATGACAAGCTTCATAGAAAGATTTACAAATATGCATTGACTGTTGTCGACGTCATCAGCCGTTACAAAGAGGCGGAGCCTCTGACCTCGAAAGACTCTAACGAGGTTTCTCGGGCTTTCCAGGCGATTTCCAGGCGCAGTCCTTTGACTTGGCCTCAGATGCTGCAGGTTGACCCTGGACGCGAGTTCATGGGCGGTGTGACGAAAGAAATGGAAAACACAAAACATTTATTCGCCGCGGTCACACTGAAATTCACAGAGACCAAGCAATTGTAGAGCGTTTCAACCGCACGCTCGCCGAACGTTTGTTTGGCCATCAGTATGCAGTGGAGATGCTTCTGCCTGAGGGCAAACGGTCAACTGAGTGGGTGAAAAGGATGCCCGATGTTGTCAGCGCTCTGAACAATGAGGTGACCAGCCTTATTGGTAAAAAACCTGCTGTTGCTATCAAAGAAAAATCGGTCTCCTCAAAACCGTCAACAAAGTATAACAGGCCTGTTGGGCTGGCCGAAAAAAAACTTCCCCCTCTCATCAATGTGAGATATTTGTATCAGCCTGGCGAGCTTGAGGGCAGAACCAAAAGAGCAACAGACCCGATCTGGTCTTTGAAAGTCTACCAGGTCGTCGACCAAGCCAAATGAGCCTGTTGTCTATTATTTTTCTGACGGGCCTAAGCGCGGCTTTGTTCGCGAAGAGCTGTTGGTTGTGCTGCCTGAAATGCCCATATGCTAGCGTGTGGATGCCATCGCCTGCTATCCAGCGCTTTGTATCAATGGAGATATCGAGATCTTGATCATGCACATTCCGTACATCTCGTGGCCCTCACTTCTCAAGATTTTTATTTTGTGCATGAACTTCTTTCTCTCAAAGAGCGCTTCTTTGTATTGCCCGTGCGTTATCTCTTTCTCAATCACTTTTTTTTTTCACTCCCTTTGCCTTCTTTATGTTCTTTTTGCCCACTTCCACCGAGTACATCTTCGGCCTTACTGCTACGACTTCCTTTATCACTTCTCCCCCACATTCGTCTTTCATCTTTCCCAAAACCTTCTTATTCCCAGCGTTGTACAGCAGATGGTCTTAGGGGTAGTTGCTTGTGTCGTACAGCCATGAGTGCTCTTGCATGTCTTTGTAAACATCTTCTGTCTTGATGTCTAAGATCAGGCTGTCTGTGTCTGTGTATACCAGCTCACATTTGTGGCCGTATCTGGCTTTCAGGTGGTTGTAGAAGAAGTCATACATCAAGATCTTGCTGTTTTCGAGGATCGTCATTCCTGTGTACACTGGCTTGTTCAGCACCAGCTTTGTTTTATGCATGTGGATTCCTGCCATGTCGTTTCCAAAGAATGTGTATCTGTCAAAAGATGGGCTCGACAGCAGCTTGCGTATCTTGTCAGTTTCCCAGTCTCTCACAATCTTCAAGTCAACACGGTTCCTCAGGTTTTCCATTGTCTTCCCAAACACTGAGTTGTTCATCAGCTTGTAGAAGTCTGTTTCAAAATCGCTCTTCGCTTGCTTGCTTGCTTTGTTCATCCTGATGTACGGCTCCATCCACGGCTCTTGGTCAAACTCTATCACTCGGTGAACTTTCTTCAGCGGCATGCCCTGCCTGAGATAGAACTGCAGGTTGCAGTAATGCGTCACGTTTTTTCTTTGTCTTCTAGCGTCAGTACCAGCTTCTCTGTGTTAGGCATGTCCAGGTTAAGGCCGGCCATTAGCCGCCGCTGGTATTCTGACATCTGCACAGGGTTTATCGCTTTCTTTTCCGGCGCCAGCGGGTAGTCATTGTGGGAGTCGTGCAAGTGCGCGGGGTACTTGAGGTCCACCTCCAGTATCCAGCCTTTCTTCGAATTCCACTTCATCTTCATTATCTGCTCTTCTGTCGGTATTACACGTTTCCAGTGGAAGTTTTTCTTCGGCAGTGGCCGGCTCATTGCCCATCCGTAAAGGTTGTTCGCATCAAGATATGTGATGTAGTTCGTTGGTTGTGTTGAGTCATATCCTTCGACCAGCGGGTTGTTTGCCTTTGCATAGCAGTTGCTGACCATCAAGATGCCGCCTCTCATTCCTCGTTCTATGAACAGGTGCATGTCCAGGTCCGTGAGCAACTCTAGCTCGACCCCTGTCTTTTTCAGCAGAGCGTCCCAACTCAAGCCCGGCGTGCTGTAGTAATGCGCCGGGTCCAGCCCGTATTTCTCCATGCGAACCTTTCTAAAATTCTCGAACACATCTGCTAAAAGCAGCGTGTCTGTGGCTACGTAGAGTTCGAGATAGTCGCCGAGATTTCGGCATCCAAATTTCTCCCAGACTTGTTTTGTGTGCGCATACTCTTCATCTGTTTTTCCCTCGCCGCTCAGACTCGAGTAGAACTTTTCTTTATCCGGCAGTTGATTTTCGCCAAACTTTTCAAATGAGTCCATGTACTCGTACGGGTAGATTTGTTTCTTCAGCAGCAACTGCCGCTTGTTTTCTTCTGGCATCATTTTTTCCATGATTAGGAATTCATCGCTTCCCTCCACCAGCTTTTCAAGGCTGCTCAGCAGGAAATTAATGCTGTTGATAAATCTCAGATTCCCCAGTGAAAATGAGATGTATTTCTCTGTGTTTGTTGGGATGCATTTTATTTCGCCCCGCACCCTCACCATCGCTTGCATCAGCAGGTGGCCATCATAGCCTTTCAAGTTGTGAAAGATGACGGGAATTGGCATTGTTTTCGGGTTTAATTTAAGCTTGAAGTTGCATTCGTTGTGCGCGGCTCCGCGGTATTTTCCTGTCATGTGGTCGTGGTCTTTCACTGAATCTTTGAAATTTGGCACAAGCAGCGGATCTGCACAGAACAGACATGTTTCCTGGCTATTTGCGATCCATTGGTCGATGGCGTCTTTTGGTTTTCTAATTTGTCGCGGTGCGTATCTGTTGTTTGCCGCCTGATGGTAGCATCTTCTGTGGCTTTGGCCGCAGAATTTTCCTGAATCTGGATCAAAAACCTCCATCGAGTCGAGATAGAGGTCTTTGTACAGGCTTTTGTTGCAGATGTGGCATTCTGCCGCGTTCCTATGTTTTTGCCAGTCTTCTGGGCCGGGTTGTTTGAAAGCCGGTTAATGCTAACCCAGGATTAAAAGTTAACCGAAGTATCAATTTTTCTTGTTTAAAAGGGGCTTTCACTTCTTATCTTTTCTGTACTTTGAGATTACTGAAGCTCAAAACTGAAGGACAAAATACACAAACAGAAACCCTCAAAGAAAAAATACAAAACTCAAATCAAAATTCTCGCTAATCCTGGGTTAGCTTAATCGGGCTTTGAACAACCCGGCCCAGGTGTCATTACCAGCGGCCTTTTGCTTTCCATGTCTTCTCGCATTTTTCTTTCATGGTCCAAGAGATATGTTATAAACACGTAGATCGCGTCTTCTCCTCTGTATATGAATGGCCCTTCTGTCCGCCTATCACTCCTCACAACCATGTAAGAAAACCTGCATGGCTCGTGCTTCTCGGTTTTCACTGTGAAGCTCTCTTTGTTATCTGGCTCGCATGTGTGTATCTTTCTCACGAGGCATTCAAAGTCGGCATAAACGACATATGGCGCTTTCATTTGTTTGGAAAGATTCTTGAACGCCATCTTGTTCTTGCCCTGTTTTGGCATCTCTGTTCTTGATGGTCTTTTTAGCAGCCCTTTACATTCAGGCTTGTGCCTTTCTAGCAAACCACTCGTTGTATAGCCGTGCAGGCAGCGTTCACAGAAATGCTTGCTTTCATTGTACCTGGATTGGTCATATAAAAGCACCGATAGCCTTTTCACATAGCTGTAGTGTGTGTTTTCGCCCTGCTTTATTAACATTAAGTTGATTCTTGGTGTTTCGCCGCCTTTTTCGCTGATCCTGTGAACGACTACCCGCCCATCTTCCCATCCGAACACGTTAATGGAAAGATTCGGATTCTGCCTCTCCAGCCTGTCAATCTGTGAAACCGGTGTTGGAAAATCAATTCCTGTGAAATTGAGGCCATCTTCTGTTGGGTAGCTTGATGGCCTCGAGACTTAAATGCCGCGAGGTGCAGGAAATAGGGCCGCTCTAAACGCCCATCTCAAACATTGGTTGTCCCTGTTTTGCACATTTATTATTGCTTTCTTATTTTTAAGCTTTGTGGGCAGGGGCATATAGCTTCCCCCGCGCATCGGCTGGTATCGCGCCACATTTATGTAAGCTTCTAAAATTTTGTCCATTATCCAGCCAGAGCCTCTTTCTGACCAGCCCGTACGAAAATTAACACTGTAAAACCAGGCAAAATCGGGCCATAATTTTTCAACCAAAATTATGCCACAATGAACCAAAATTGGGCCTTAAAAATTACAGCCTAAAATGAACAAAACGAACCTCGGTAAAACCTAAATTCCTGAGCCTCATTATCAGCATAAATTGAGCCAAAAAGAGAACATAAATCTGATGGACCTAAACAGGGCCTAAAATTGGACCAAAATTACGTTGTAAATATGACCGGAAACGGCTTACGTTACAATGAATTATCAATCTAAATATTCACTGTAAAAGAACGGTAAACGTGTTCGTAAACAACATATTTTATTTCACGTTCATTCAAAATCAAACATCATGAATCCATCGTTTGTAAGAAAATCTTGTGAAACTCATGCAAATACACATATTCTGATAAAATACAACATGAGCATGGCGCAAAACACTCTACGTTATTGCGGCAAATAACTTCAGGTTGTCTGTTCAATTATTAGAAAACCTAGTACACAAATTGCTAAAATATTAACTTAAAAAGATGTCACTTTTATTCCCTAACTGTAGGTAACTTTTGTTCGATATATCAATGGTTCTTCGCTACGATTTTATTTACCATGCCATTTTCCGATCGGCGGGTCGATGATGTTTATAAAGTGGCATTTTTAAAAGTTTTTATGTACCAGCTGTTACAAAGCTTTTACTCAAAATATCATTCACTAAAACCTATAATGCTTTTTCTGTTTCTCGTGGCTTATCTATTTACACTGTTCCAATTTACTAGTAATAACAAATACCATACTTCGCCGCAATTACAGTGCGCGTTCAGTCTTGATTCAGTCGCCTTGGGCTTTTCATCATGACAGCTTTACGTCCATAGGTCAGGCTGTTTCTTACCTCGATCTTCCGTGTCCTTTTCTTTGGGAAATTATAATGCAGATGAATCCAATGGTCTTGGGTTGAAGGCAACAAATTCATAAGAATATTGCAGCTGACAAACCAGACTCAAACTATAGGAAAGCTTCACAAACACCACGCAGTTCCCTTGATCCTCCTGGAGCGATTTGTCATGGAAAATCTCGGTTTATGAAGAATCGGTTGTAGTAGATTTATGGGAAATTAAAAGAATAGTTTCCCTAGAAGTTGCAATCCAGAAAAATTCTATAATTTTATCATCCCGCCTGTGGCTTCAACGGTGCTCAAATGGTTGAAAATGAAACACGAGCAAGCGAATACACTGAAACAACAACATGTTGTCAAAGCTAACCAATCACATTTTGGTACAACTCTCAAGAGACTTTGAGATCACGCGCGCATCACTCATGCATGCGAAGAATTGGCGCTTGAAAGCCAAAACTTGCAAGCTCACGAAACACAGGAAAATTATTATATGAGAGCAAAATTTGATTTTTTAATGTATAATAATGGTACTGGTCAGAAGTCATTTGAAAGACACTTTGAAATGGAGCACTGCCAACTCATGTCGTTTATTATGCGTGCGTGGTAGGTATACGGCGTGTACAAAAACTACATATAACGCTATAGCTTTCATCAATCAAACAATCAGCCAAAGTGGTATTTTATTTTTCGTTTTGTTCCACCATGTAACCGATTATTCGTAAAACACAGCTGTTGCAATATACAACTGGACATGCACGGTAGCTTAAGTTTATATAGCTTTACGCGTGCGACTTTCTGCAGTGCTGGGGCAGTGTAACATTGTTTTGTGACGTTCGTTTAGCTCGATGCAAAGCCAATAGGACGTGATACGGTGCACAAAACACTTTCAACCAAAATTACAGCCAAATATTTTTTGCTTCATATGAGGCTCATTAACTAGACCAAATTTACGACCTCAAAAAATTGGGTCGCTTTATGGCTCTTCCCGGTGAGGTTGACGACCTAAAATCCAACCTAATTTTTTTTGGCTCGGGCTGTTTGGTTCATTTTTGGTCGCCCTTTGGCTCTCTGTGTGGATTTAAGACCTTAATTGGGCCCTGTTTAGGTTCATTAGAGCCACATAATTTCGTACGGGAGGCTTCTATCTCGCCTTTCACTTCA
>OZ026606.1:6885782-6903282 GCA_964020085.1 Micromussa lordhowensis | reverse complement strand
TCTGCATGCAATGTCCTTGATAGAGTTGGGTTCTGCCGCACTCCCGACCACTGTCTGTGTATGAGTTTCTCCCGAATGCTCATCACTTTTATTTACACTTGGCTGTGCTTGATATTCAGTAGAACTGTTCGAGATAGGTGGTGGTAAAGACATCTCGCATTCAGACGCATTACTCCACTCAAGTAATTTCTTTACATGGGTAGAGTCTCTCTTATACTGGACACCATTGGGTGATTCTACCACTACACTGTTGCCTGACTTGTCCAGCACACAGTATGGTTCTGGCCTGCAAGTTTGTGTCAACTTGTGTTTCCACTCCTGTCTTAACAATACTGTGTCACCTTCTTTCACATCACTTTTGCGGGCACAGCGTTTCTCATCAGCATACAGCTTTCCTTTCTCCTTGGCTTCACTGTCTCTATCACGTACTTCTTGGTCATCCACTGGGAATTCTTCAATTCCTGGTATATGGGTTCGAAGCTTTTGGCAGAACAGGAGTTCTGCAGGGCTTACTCCAGTTGTACTGTGTGGAGTCGTTCTGTACATGGGTAAGGAATATCTTTCTCAGACTTGCAATGACCTTGTCAGCAGTTGTAGACCTCAAGACTTCTACATCCACATAGCGGCTGTAGTAGTCAACAACTACAAGGAGGTGGTCTCCTGACGGCAGAGATGGTGTCATAAGGTCTGCTGAAATGTGTAGCCATGGACCTGTGGGCAGTTCAGTCCTCTTGAGGGGTTCTGGTGGCTTAGGCATACTGACCATCTCAGTGGCAGGGATGACAGGTCTTACAAAACATTTCTGCATCTTTATCACACTCTGGCCACCAGACTTTGGTACGAAGTCTGCGTCTCATGGACACTATTCCTGGATGACCCTCATGTGCAAGATGTAGGACTCGATCGTGTATACTAGAAGGGATGATGATCCGTGTTCCTCGCAGTACTAATTTTCTTAGAACGGAAAGTTCATTTCTGACGAGCAGGTATCACTTGTTCTCAAGTTTGTGTCACATTTCCATTTGCACACATTTTCTTACGTTTGACAGTTCCTTGTCTGCATCTGAGGCACGCTCGATCTCTCGGGTAGATAGGACTTCTAGAGTTGAATTTTCTACAACGAATCTGACATACTCTTCTGCCTCAGAACTAAGGTCTGCATTTGTTTTGCTTCTTGTAAGACGAGATAGGGAATCTGCAATGTTTTCTTTCCTTGGTATGTGTCTGACAGTGAAACGATACGGTTGGAGCCTCAACACCCAACGATTGACCCTCGCACTGGGTTGTGACTTCTTTGAGTAGATGAACTGCAGGGGCTTGTGATCTGTTAAGATTTCAAAATCAGTTCCATACAGATACATGTGTAGCCTTTCGCATGCCCACATGATCCCCAGAGCCTCTTTCTCCATCTGTGAATAACGTTTCTCCACATCTGTCAGGCATCTGCTGGCATAGCAAATCACTCGCTCTTCACCATTCTGTTCTTGTACTAGGATAGCACCAAGGCCAACTGGGCTGGCGTCAGTTATGACACAGGTTTTTGCGGCACTGTCAAAGTAACCCAAAGTTTCTGTTTTGGCCAACCTCTTCTTTAGCTCATTGAACGCTACTTCCTGTTCTTTTCCCTGGGAGAAATGAACATCTTTTCTTGTGAGTCTCCTGAGAGGTTCTGATACTGTCGCGAGATCAGGGATGAACCTTGCACAGAAGTTTACTAGGCCTAAGAAGCTACGCACGTCTGCTGCTGACTCTGGTTGTCTAGCTTCTGTGACTGCTTCAACTTTCGCCTGGGATGGTCCTATCCCTTGTGCGGAAAGTAAGTGACCCATGAACTCAAGCTCAGACATGTGAAATTTGCACTTTTCTTTGTTCAGCGTTAGGCCTCTGTTCTGCTGTTCTGATTCTCTCCACGGCCTCTTCGAGTCGCTTGTCATGTTCTTCTGTTCTTTGACCATGTACAATAATGTTGTCATGTATGTTTCTCACACCATCACAGCCTTCTAAGACTTGCTGAATTACTCTCTGATACATTTCAGGTGTACAGCTGACTCCAAACATCAGTCTTTTGTACCTGAAAAGTTGTTTATGAGTCGCAAACGTGGTAATCGGTCTGGAAGCCTCACTCAATTCCACTTGATGAAATGCCCACTTGATGTCAAGTTTACTAAAAACAGTACTACCATTCAGGTCATGAAGGACTGTCGGGATGGGGTGTCGTTCCCGTACAATAGCACCATTAGCCTGTCTCATGTCAACACAGAGGCGGATGTTGTCATTTGGTTTAGGCACAACAACTACAGGTGAAATCCAGGGTGTCGGACCCTCTGCTCTCTCATTTATATCGAGATCTACAAGCTCGTTAAGTTTCTGTTCTAACTTGTCCCTCATACTGAACGGCACACAACGCATAGGCTGGGCAACGGGCTTAACATTCCGATCAATGGGAATATCCAGCTGAAAATCCTTCAATTTTCCCAGCCCCTCGAAACATGACTTGTACTTGTCAAAGATATCTTCCTGTTTCAAAATATTAACTCTAACTTCCTCACCAAGGCTCAGTTCCTCAGTTGTGTAGCTGTCCCTCTTCCTAGTAATACTTGGCCTTTTCCTTTGATAACAGTAAACTCTGCTTCTACAGTGACATTTCGTACAGTTACTGTTGCTACAAAACAACCAGCTGTTTTCAACGGTTCAGCACTTCCATATGAGTACAGTTTCTTGTTGGATTTCATAGATACACACTTCACCTTATTATGCTTTAACTCTTCCCACAACTTGCGGTCAATCACATTACAGCTTGCTCCTGAGTCAACAATCATGGCAACATTGGGTACACCACCAACATTCACCTGGACCATAGGCTGTTTCCCATCAACAATGGTAAATGCATACTTACTATCTGGACTATCCTCAGAGTTAATCTGATTTACTGGTCGTTTGGTATCTCTTGGCACTCTTGGATTCTTTCGCCCAGGCTTCTTATCATTTGGATCTTTGCCTTTTTAGTTTTACAGCACTTTGCAAAATGGCCTACCTTGTGGCATTACCGGCATTCTTTGTCTCTGGCGGGACATTGTTTGTCATCCTGAGTGTGTCCAGTCATGTCACATCTACATATGTATAGCATCGCTTCCCTTCAGGTTTCTCTTGTACGGAATTTAATCCTTCTTTCAATCCTTCCTTGCCATTTGGGTTCTCAATAGTTCCTGTTTGCCTGTCGCTAGCTTCCATAGATCTTTTGTAGCTGCTCTAAGGTCAGTCCTCCACATTTTTCGACTACCTGGTCACGAATATTTTTGTCCTTCGCATTGCCAAATTCGCAGTATTCTGCCCTTTCACAAAGCCTTGTGATAAACTGATCAACGCTTTCAGCGGGTAACTGAGCCATAGTTCGAAACAGATGTCTCTCGTAGGGGACATGACTTGGGGCGTAAAGTATTGATCGAGTTGTTCCATTGCTACTGTGTAAACAGTTTCACCTTCGCCAGGTTCTCGACCTTCCGGAAACGTATAGTAAACATCTTGCGTTTGTGGTCCTCCACAGTGAAGAAGGAGAGCTTTCTTTTGTGCTGCGTTTTGTACTCCTTTTCCAACAATGAATAATTCAAATGATCGCTTCCATTTCTTCCATCGTACTACAACAGTTGTAGGATCCCCGTGAATATCAAAGTTAGATATTCCACCTAAATCAGTGGTAATTGCGAGATCCATTCTCGATCTAAAATACAGATCATTCAATCAGTGTTTTTCCCCATCGCCAGTTGTAGTATTCGGATTCAACCAGTAAACACTCGGATTAAACCAACGCACATTAACTCAACAACTTTAATGGCGGACAACATGTTCGTAACCAACCCTTGCGCGCATGCGCCAATGGGTAATACACTACAGCATCCATAACTCGATACACACATGCTGAGTATGAACAAAATGTTTAGTTTATTATTTTGATTACAACATTTTAATAACTTTTATTTTATTGATGTAGGTTTTGCCTTTGCCTGTTGATTTATTACCAGCTCGCCGACTAGTTTTTTCTCCTGACAGTGCAAAGCTGGTGTGTGCGACAAGTGAAGGCTCAATTCAGGTCAGTGTTGATCAGTTTGATTGGTAATGAGCTTCAGGGAGGGTGAATTGAACAACAATGTAATGTATTGTATCTATTTGGTACCTTCTAACTGGCTAGAGAAAGATGTTAATGGAATACTAGGACCCACCTTTTTTATTTCAAAATTTAAGTTCCCTTATATAATAAAACGTACTGGCAAAATTTGAATGAAAATCTTTGTTGTATTCTGTTTCAACTACATCTACACTGGATTACTTCATGACCATGTAAATGTAAGTTTGATAGTTCCTACTTGTAAACTTACCCCTCGCCCCACTCCCCACCACCACACAATCAGCAATATTGTTTGTGTTCCTGCTCTGGAATCATGATTAAAATATAAAAATAATTTTCTGTACTCAGAGCGTATTCATGAATTTTTCATGTATTGGAAACCAGAGTAAAGAGGAACATCTTTTGAGGAATTCATCAGCTGTTCATGAACATTGCCAACTCATGGGGACATTCAGTGGATTCCAGCAAAACAAAAGTTCTTGCCATGGAAAGCAACATGTTGAAAGGTTGATAAGGGAGGCAATTCAACAGAGACTATGGCTTCGCATTAGCTAACATCTATGGCACTATTTTAGCCTCCTTGAGACCATAATAAACGTGATATAACCTGATGAAGTTCGGTTGAGCCTAATGAAATATTCCACGTTTTAAAAAGATTTTTCATTAGTTCTGAGTACAGAAAATTATTTTGTATTGTAATAATAGAACAGTCATAGAAAGGTAAAAATAAGTCAATTGCAAGTCACTGCCAATTAAAAAAATATTTTTGACAGCCCCAGCCACCATAAGTTAAAATAGTTAAAGAGACAGGTTATATTGGCCTGAGCACCAGAAGCCATAAGTTAATGTAGTTAAAGAGACAGGTGATGTTCGCCTAAGCACCAGAAGCCATAAGGTAATGTAGTTAAATAGACAGGTTATATTAGCCTGAGGTCCAGATGCCATAAGATAATGTAGTTAAAGAGACAGGTTATATTGGCCTGAGCACCAGAAGCCATAAGTTAATGTAGTTAAAGAGACAGGTCATGTTCGCCTAAGCACCAGAAGCCGTAAGGTAATGTAGTTAAATAGACAGGTTATATTGGCCTGAGGTCCAGATGCCATAAGATAATGTAGTTAAAGAGACAGGTTATATTAGCCTGAGCACCAGAAACGAAGGTTAATAATTATTTACTCTAGCTTCTATCTTTGACAAAGAGTGAATAAAAATCGTGATCGTTGAAAACAGTAAAAAGTGTAGTAGAAATAATTACAACAAAAACAAAAAGATACTTGCGGGGAAATAACATGCTAATAAATTTATTTATTTATTTCAAGATTTGTATATACCGGTAATAGTATATATACCGGTGCGAGAACAAAAGGACATGACATCCCCTACAAGGTTCAACCACCTTATGATGCTAATAAAATGCTAATAAAGGGTTCATAAAGAATAGAATATTGTCTAGGTAATGGTTTTGAGTTACTGCCCGATTCAATTGTGACTGCGGTATTCCAGGATTCCAAAGTTCTCCTCACGTGAAAATTTTCCTTGTCAATTACATGGGCGTTATTAAAGTCAATGCAGTGGCCATTCAACCATGTCTGAGTAGCAATGTTTGAATCTTTTTCATAGGTTTTCATGTTCCTAATATGTTCTTTTTTGCCTGTTTGTAAACACCTTCCAGTTTCACGTATATAGTTCCACGGACAATCTGCACACTCAAGGAATCTTGTAAACGACATTTGTTTGTAGATCAGCCGGCGGTCTTGACTTGGGGGAAACCACAGGCAGCCCAGACGTTGAACATGATTAATATGTGACATAATGCTGTTGGCAATTACGTTGCTATTTTAGCCTAGATCTAAGAAAATGTATGAGAATGCTACGAATAGAAAATAATTTAATAAAAGTGGCTTACCTTATGTTTCCATTGTGTTTTTTTTTATGTTTCTGAGTTCCTGGAGGATGTTTAGAGCCATTTCGGCGAGTTTTACTTTCTGGCGGTTTGCTTTCCCTAAAGAAAAACCAAGTAAATTATGTAAATTTTGGAGCTTTTTGGAACCTAAGGCCTAGGACAAACGTCGAATCCAAGTCGCGTCGAATAAATTGAAAATAGGTGCGACAAAGAGTCGACTTAATTTCAGCGTGGTAGCAAACGTTGAACCTCCGTCAATCCTATTTCACAAGTTGCATGTGTCCCCATGCTATTCACTCGATGCACGGCTAGTTACTGCTAGGACTAGCTAGCAAAATGCAGAAATACAGTTCTCGTGCAATTAATTGCGGAAACTAGAAAGAGACTAGAAAACTTGAGACTTGAAAACTAGAAAGACTCTTATTTCATAGAGCTCTGAAAACAGTTTATTAGAAACGACAGCTTTTGGTCTAATTGGCATGCTTGACCGTGCTTTAATTTTGTTAGCGAACAACAATGGAGAAGCAGTCTTGAGGAGCGGTCTTCATGCCAGCAATGACTTTCAATAGTTCGCCATTCCCGGTTGCTAAATTATTGTTGTACAGCGCATGCTCGTCAGGGGGGGAAATAGCGTTTGACAGATGGGGGGAGTATGTATTTTTATGACATTTGCCCAGTCCATCACATTTAAATCAATTATTTTGTAATTTGCATGATTTATGAGTTGAGTTCAGCACGAGTCTAGAGCGACGTTTGCTGAAACGCCGAACCACTGTCGCATTATCCGACTTGGCAAGTCGAACCTATGCTAGAGTTGAACCAATTAATTTGAGCCGAATTTAATTGCAGCAAACGTTGCACCATTCATGCGCCTATTTTAAAATAAATAGGTTCGACGAATTAAATTTGACTTAGATTCAATGTTTGCCCTAGGCCTAAGGAGAACCATTAATCTGGTCCTTCGAGCTATATCAAAGGCTTTAAAACTTGGAAATTCTTAACTGAGGAAAAGTGGAAAAAGGTGTTGGATGTGGAGTGGATTTGTGTGGCGCTCATGAAAAGAGAAAACTTTCGAAATACTGGAAGAATTACGGCCATTGTATCAGCAACAGAAGGCCACTGAAAGGCAAGTTAAAGTTGGGGACGAAGCGGACAAGCTAAACGAGCGAATTAAAGGTGAAGCTAGCGCCACTCGTTGTGTCTTGACCACAATTACATGGACTACTCATCCGGTAAGTCCATCTTACTCAAGTAACTCTAACACCAGTTTACTGCATAGAAATGGTGATAGTGGTTGGAATAATCTGGAAAAAATTCGCATTCCAACATTTAGCGGAAGTGATGGTCACCTTGGTGGGGAGTGCCCCAGAAGTACAGTGTGTAATATTGATGGTTGCAGGGACAGGCACAACTGCCTGTTACACGGTAATCAAAATGGAACCAAGCCTCAGTTTTGTCGACTGGGAAGCCAGCCTCATGGAACTCAACTGCAGGGAACCCAGTCGCAAGGAGTCCAGCCTCAGGACACCCAGTCACAAGAAACTCAGCCACAGGCTAACCAGCCGCAACCAACCCAGCCTCAGTTAATAAGAACAACTCGAGGAAGACGAGAAGTCCAGTTCAATAGAAAGGACAACACTCTGGCACAGGAAACTCAAGGACAAGGCACTGGCAGTATGCCTAGCACGGAGGGGGGCGCTTACATCAATTCAACTACGCTCAAGATACAAGAAAAGACACAGGCAGATACAGTGGCACTGAAGCATGGTAAGAAGAAAATGCTTGTTTCTTGGATGAAGGTAGTAACACCATATATGTTAATGAAGATGTAGTTGAAGAGCTTGGTGTTAAAGGGGAGAAGGAGTTAATAACTGTGAACATTGCTAATGATCAGCAAGTTAGTTTTCCCTCCATGCCATTCACAATTGGCGTAGAAAGTGTTGATGGGTGTGTGGATGCTAAGATTGTAGCTCAGTCCTCTGAAAAAAATTGTGGTGGGATGAAAGCAGTTGACTGGGTTAGGATAAAGAGCAACTGGCAACATTTAGAAGACATACCATTCCCAAAGCTTGGGAACCGAGGCAAGATCGATGTGTTTCTCAGGACTGATAACTATCATTTGATGTAGCCCAAGAAGGAAGTGCTTGGTGGAGCTGGGGAGCCATGTGCAAGACTATGTCCTCTACGATGGATTGCAGTGGGGAGGATAAATATGGAGAACACAGGACCAGATCACAACACCAGTTTGTGTCATACGTATCACATGCAACAGTTTGGTGAAGTAGTACCAACAGAAGAACAGTCTGATGACTTGAATGCAACTTTGAAGCGCTTCAATTCTGGGACCTAGAGACCATGGGGACCACACCTCGGAGATCAGTGATGACTTCTGATGAATCAGTTGCTTGGCATAAAGTTAGCTCGTCTATCCAGTTCGAGAATGGCCATTACGTAGTAGCTGTTCCTTTTAGGAATGAGTGACCAAGCCTTCCAAACAACAGGCCTTTGGCTGAGAAGCGCTTAGAGTCCACAGAACGAAAATTGGAGAAGAATCCAGAAATAGCAGGGGCCTATCACAAAGTTATTGAAGAGTATTTAGAGAAGAATTACATCCCCTGAGTGCCGCTACATGAACCTACACCCACCACAGAATGGTTACTTCCTCATTTTCCAGTCATGCGTGCTGACAGAACCACAACAAAAACAAGGATCGTGTTTGATGCGTCAGTGAAGCATTGCCGGGACTGAAATTGCAGGCAGACATGTTTAGTATTCTAGTAAGATTTCAAAAGGAACTTGTTGCCCTTGTGGGTATCATCAGCTTGTCCTGCCTCTGGAAGACAGATCACTACACAGATTTCTTTGGAGGAATTTGGATCAGAGCAAGGAACCAGAAGTCTACAAATTCTTGAGATGCGTGTTTGGAGGGTGTTATTGCCCTTTTTGTGCGCAGTATGTATGGCAGAAGCATGCGGATGATCATAAAGCAGAGTACCCTCTAGCTGCTGAAGTTGTGAAGAACAGTTGTTACATGGATGACCTCGTGCTCTCAGTGGATACGGTTGAAGTAGCAAAGGAAATGCGGCAGCAGTTAACCGAACTTGGCGATAAAGCAGGATTTCACATTCGGAAGTGGATATCTCAGAAGCCTGAAGTTATCATGAAGCTGAAGCTGATCGAGCCTCAAAAGTGGACCTTGAGAAGAGAGAATACCCAGTTACAAAGACCTTGGGAGTAGTGTGGATAGTTCAAGAAGACAAGTTCTCATTTTCCTGTGTTCCGCCTCCAGAAGAATTGGTATTAACAAAGAGAAACATGTTGAAGAAAACTGCCTCTAACGCCTCTAACGCCTTTCATAGTGCAAGCTAAAATGCTGATGCAGGAGGCCTGGATGGAAGCTATTGGATAGGATGAAGAGTTACCATACCATTTGAAAGGGGAATGGAAAATGTGGTTCAAAGAACTCGGAGAAGTTGTTGCCATTCGTGATCCACGGTGTCTAAAGGAAGAGAAAGTGGTTCGGGAGGTTACTATCCACATGTTTAGTGATGTGTCTGAGAAAGCCTACGCTGTGGCATTGTATGTACGCCATGAGTATGAAGATGGGTAAGCACAAGGTCAGTCGCAGCAAAGTCAAGCCTGGCACCATTAAAGGCCATTAGTATTCCATGGTTAGAACTCGTGGGAGCACTGGCTGGTCTCAGACTAACATTGAGGATTTGTGCAGCGTTGGAGATTCCCAGAAGCAAAGCCACATTCTGAGTTGACAGCGTAAATGTTGGGTTTTGGGTGCAAGGACAGAGTCAAAATTTCAAACCGTTTGTATCTCATCGAGTTGGAGAAATTCATGATGAGTCCAGTGCAGAGC
The DNA here is from genome assembly GCA_964020085.1 of Micromussa lordhowensis. Classification (NCBI taxonomy): domain Eukaryota; kingdom Metazoa; phylum Cnidaria; class Anthozoa; order Scleractinia; family Lobophylliidae; genus Micromussa; species Micromussa lordhowensis. Next base: position 6,893,390 of record OZ026606.1, on the reverse strand, counting down.
AATGCCGGTACATTCCGACAAAACTTAACCCTGCTGATCTAGGAACTCGAGGAGCCTTTGTCCAAGAGTTGGCAACGGACGACTGTTGGTGGCATTGACGCTTATTTCTACAATGTGGAGAAGATGAGTGGCCAGAAAGGAAATCTGGAAAAGCGCCAGGGAGTTAAGTCAGAGAAACAAGGACAGTTTGAGCGAAACAAGCAACAATGCACAGAGCTATTATGTGGAAACAGTCAAATCAAAGGGCGAACCAGACCCAACGGATTATTCAAAATGGTACCGGATCCAGTCAAAAGGAAAGCTAGAGATCGGAATCTTTTTGGTGCTGGTGACTGGTTGGATTAATCCATTTTTAGCAAATGTCAAAACAATCGAATACGTGGCAAGTTAACTCCAAGAGAACTTAGACATGCAGAAGAGCAAATCATCTAGACGGCTCAGCAAGAGTGTATTCCTGACAAAAGACAGGCACAAGCCTCTTCCCAACAAGAGTACTTTACTAAAGATTATGCCAAAACTCTATGGGGGCCTCCTTAGATCAAACACGCGACTGCGATATTCAGATGATTTGCCAGACAAGACGAAGTTTCCAATCATCCTTCCAAGGAATCACATCGTTACCAAGTTAATTGTGAATTATCACCATGAGACGGAGGGTCACAGGATTGGTGTGAACTTGAATGAATGACTTGAATGACTTGTGTGAAAAGTACTTTGTTGTTCAAGGACGACAATAAGTAAAGAGATGTATCAAGGAATGTGCGGAATGCAACAGGTGATTCAGGGGCTGTCCCGCAAAACAGCAAATTCCACCATTACCCAGAATTCGATTAGAGATGACTCAGACACCATTTGCCAGCAGATTTCGCGGGACCTTTCTACACAATGCAAAGACTTATGCGTATTTGGCTGCGTTCTTAAATGCGCTGACACGTATGGTGGCTCGGCGAGGGTGGCCTAAATTGATGCTCAGCGATAATGGAAGCAACTACCGGTATGTTGGAGCAGCATGAGAAATCAAGGAGCTCGTGGATTGCATAGACAAAGAAAAAATTCAAAGGCTGACTTCCAACAAAGGAATTGATTGGCAGTTCAACCCACCAGAAGCACCACACTTCGGAGGTGTATTCAAAAAATGATTAAAGCGGTGAAAAGAGCAATTCATGCAGTGTTGAAAGAGGCAGACATCGCCGACAAGGAGTTACAAACAGTGTTTACGGGAACTGAGAGTCTGCTCAATACCAGGCCTCTAACTACAGTCAGTGGAGATGTCAATGTCAATGTTGACCCCAAACCATTTCCTAATTAGAAAAATGGGTGGAGAGCTAGCTCCTGATACAGTTGATACGACGGCGGTCAATGTTCATAAATGGTGGAGATGTGTACAGGAGCTAATTCACAGAGTTTCGCTGGATGCGAGAGCACTTAACTAGTATTGGTTCACGACACAAGTGGTTTCTACCCATGGAGAATATCATAAATGGAAGCTTGGATGAATCGAGGCAGTGTATCCAGGTCGAGATGGATTGGTCAGAGTCGTAGACGTGAGAACAGGAGGAGTCGTGAAGCGACGACCAATTTCCAGACTTTCACCTTTGGAAGCTGAAGTGACTTAAGTGAGCTGAACTTTGACATCAGTTTGTTAGGGATTTGCAACATGAAAACTTACAGGAACATTGGAACAATTTTTTCACAGCTAACGTTGGATTTTCAAAACAAAAACAAAAGACATTGTTGGATTTTCAAATCATTGTTAATCCAGAAGTGGGAAAATGTTGAAGATAATTCACTTTCTTACAAGATACCGGAAGATAAGTGTGAAATGATTTATGTTTTAGTTATAATTAAGATCCCGGATTAAAGAAAAGGAGAGCTTACGCCATAAAAAAGGAAAAAAGTTGTTGTGGTTTTTTTGTCTGGGGAAAATTATGGAAATTTTGGAGCTCTTTGGAACCTAAGAAGAGACATTAATCCGTGGTTTTTCTTTAGGGAAAGCAAACTGCCAGAAAGTAAAACTTGCCAAAATGGCTCTAAACAGCCTCCAGGAACTCAGAAACAACAAAAACTCAATGCAAACAGGAAAGCCAATTTTATGAAATTAGTTTTTATTTGTAACACTTAGAGCAATTTGCGAAGCATTCTCATACATTGTCTTATAAACAGCTAAAATTGTAACCTAATCGCCAACAGCATTATGTCACATATTAATCATATTCAACGTCTGGGTCGCCTGTGGTGTTATAAAGGGCCAAGCCAATGCAAGCAACAATCTGCTGGAGAGGACATCCTGGTTTGTGGTGTTTAATTTATTAAGCCGCGTATGGCTGGTGGAACGGTGTCAGTGGATCGTAGTTTGAGTTCCAATAACCTGTTTATCTTTCAATCTTCACGAATGGGGGCTTTTGAACCAAGTGATGAGTAAGTTGATAGCTTCCATTTTTTCGTTGTAGTCAGTTCTGTCAATGACAACAAAGCAGTTTCCTTTATCAGCTTTCATTATTACGCTGGAGCCATCTTCCTTCAGGCTTTTAAGTGCTTTCCGGCGATGTCGTCGTGAAGTGGTAAGCGGGCTCTGAAAAACGAGGCAGTGGTTGTTCTTATAGTATCTTTGTTGTCATCAGGAAGTCAAAAGATGGCTGCTTAGACTTCAGCGACGATATCTTTGATTGAGATCTTCCATCTATTTCCATTTATGTATATTTTACATATTTTAAGCTTTTTAAATCTTACTAAGTTTATATATTTCATTATTTTTTTTGTTTATTTGTACATTTTTCATCAAATTGTACATAACTTTAACTTTAAGCTAAGGTATACATTATTGTATAAATAGTGTCCCCAATTAGTTTTTTTTAAGCTAAATACTATTGACACTGAAAAAAAGTATTTCATTCATTCATTCATTCATTCATACGGTTGGTGCAAACTTTAGGCCTTTTTCGAGAATTACCAAGCCAGTAGTCATTGCTGGCAGGGGTGGATTGGTTCGCATCTGTTTCCATGTTAATGTGTCTTGCATCAATAGTAGTACGGACTGAGTTTGTTCTGCATTTCAGGAGTTGGAACATTGCAGAGGAAATGTCATCGGAGACTAGACTTGACTAGAAAATAATCTATTCTTTTATGAACCCCATATTAGCATTTTACTTCCCCGCGAGTATCTTTTTTTTCTTATTGTAATTTTATTTCTACTTCACACTTTTTACTTTTTATATACTTCAACGATCACGCTTTTTATTCACTATTTGTCAAAGGTTGCAGACTGGCAATAAAGAGCTCGTAATTTTAACCAGAGTACGTTTTTTAAATTTTAAAGATGTCTTATCCTGGTTACTTGTCCATTTTTAAAAATCAAGATTAATGTTATGAGTTCCACAGTTGTTATGAATTCTAATTGTTAATAACATTTAGATTGCTTGCTCATTTAATGATTCAATTACTATGTCTTTAAAAAAAGATTTTGGACCTTGGTGATATGCCACACTTGAGTAACACATTAAACATTCCACAGAATAACAAAGGTAAGTGAAACCTCGCTTCAATGTATTATTCTGTGATGTTATACACTGTTTTGAAAAAAATACTCAATTCTGATTGGCTGAGAGCAGTGCAGTTCAAATGTAACACCAGTTCAAATCACAACCAAGATATGCAAAGTTAGTACAGACACTCAAAGACTAGTAACGGCTATCCAAGATATTTCTAAAGTGATTGAAGTTCATCTATAGCTTTTTGAAGGTTGCCGAAGATAATTAGACATTTTTAAGCTCCTCGAAGACCACTCAGACCCTTTTAAAGATTAGCGATTATCACCGAACAATTTCAAGCACCTCCGGCAATCGCCTGGACCCTCCTGAAGATTGCTGAAGAGTTCTAATGATCATCCAAAGATTACCTTAGGAACAATGTGTGAACAAAGTTCTTAAGGTTACTGTATGTCTGGAGAAACTTTGCCAAAAGTTTTAAAATAAAATGAATTGTCAAATTTTTCGTGACCTCTCAATGTGCATGATTGTCTGAATTACCTTTTGAAAGTGGCAAGTGTAAGGGAATTTGTTCATTTGCCTTCATATTTGGACAGTAGCTAGTTTAACATATTATAAACAACAAGAGCTAGGGTTTCTGCGAATTGTTTATTTTGAAATATTTTTCTCCTAGAGCGATTTTTGCTCAATCACTCCACATTTGTTGAATTCTATTTCGAAAATGTTCTGTAACTTTTCACTGCAATTGACATTTTTTTAGCGCTTTGGGTCCGAAAGCTGAGGAACAAATTAAATCTAAAAAGACTGCCAAATTTGCACAACCCTGTAGAGCGAGTGCAATTTGTAGTCTTTGAAAAATTTACAAGTGCTTAATAACACAAGAATAATCCTGTGATATTTATCTGCATGAGAAATAATCAGTAGTATTGAGTTTGTATGATCATCTCTTTCATCTCATATCCAACCATGGAAAAAGTATTTCAGAATTTAGGAATCAATCCACATTAAATGACAAATTGTTGATTGTGACAGGGGTAGTCTTGTAAGTTACTTTTTACCATGGCAACCATATTAATACTTGAAAAAGTTGCAAGCTTTAGAGCACTGTGAGCTCCATGTGCAAGACAGTTCAACCAAATACAACCAAACATATTTTCCTGATAGTCTGGCAATGTCCAATTTTGTACAGTGTGCAAGTTAAAATAAAAAGAGAAGTTGACAAACCTTTTTTTTTTGCACTTGACTTTCCGGATCCTTCCGCATACATGCGATAACTTTAAACAAGGACACAGTGTTAATATCTTGATGTCAAAGTATGAATATAGCAACACTATTGAGTTATTTCTTTGTAAAAAAACCTCTTAATTGGAATGTCAGGGCATGTTACCTTGAGGTGGAGCTAGTCAGTGCTGGCTCGTTTTGGTGAAGTGGTGCTTCCAACAGTCCGCATATCAGGGTCCCAAAGGGCTTTAGGGTTCCAGGGCTCTGGGCCTAAAAAAGTGGGGCTCCAGGGCTCCACTTTAGACTGTTATCTAGTGGGCTGCAGTCCCAGTTCACAAATATTCGTTTTGTGCTGTCGTTCTTTGCAAGTAAAGGCTAAGTAGAAAACGTAATAAACACAAAACGTAATAAATTGGTGGGGATAATGGTTGCGTGGCCATTCCTTAGGCCTTTAATAGCCTAAACATTTTTCCTGAAATTCTCAAAAAATCTTTTTGATATAACAGAAAAAAATTCTAAAAACTATCTAAATATCTCTTATTTTTGTCATAAAAAATACCGATTTTGAATCACTCAGGACAAAATTTTCTTGCTGTAGTAAGAGTTGAAGAAGAAGATTCTACAAGAATTTCAATTCTTGGAAGTTATGAGGCGAGTAATATCGGCTTTGTATACGATAGTTCAACAGATTATTATTGAAGTTAAGATCTTCATCTTGTATTTGTATTAAACAAATCAAAATCATATAAACTGGATAATTTATCTAAGGATTTTTTAGTCTTGCTTCTGGTAAGCAAACTATTATTAAACGGACCATGGTAAGCAGCTAGGTCTCCCCTAAAGTTAAAGTATGGCAATTCTTGTAGAAGTGCTTTCAAGCATTTTGACCTAAGCTTGTCTTTACGCTGAGTCATTTAGAAAAGTTCAAAAGATAAGATAAGATAAAATACTTATCAAGACTCTTCATTTTGAGTAGTAGAGTTGTTTGGTTCTTTCATCCTTAGGTCATCCAAATCCTCCTTCGTGAGTAATTTGATCGCTCTAGAGCCATCCGTTTGGCGCTGAAAGATTGCAAATTCCTTCGCCTAGCAAAACTTATAACTGTAATTCGTTTGATGTATCTTCGCCAAATGGAGTAGTTCCTGTAAGCGTGGAGGCAGGTGACAGAAAATAGCGACCCGCCTAATTTTAGTCGAGGAAGATAGGCCAAGATCATCCGCCGTTAGTTGATTTGCGTTGTTCCTGGCTGCCATGACTTGCTCACGGGCCATCCTCCTTACAAATTTGCAAATTATTGGCTGCTGTCGCTGACCGCGATTTGAATTTCTTGGTTGAACTCTGTGGGCAATATCAATATCTGATATTGATACATTAGCTCCTATACCGTTAAAAATTCTGAGGCAAAGGTTCGCCGTTTCCATGGAGGTTTCCCGGTCACTTGCCTGTGGAACTCCAATGATCTTTATGTTGTATTGGTAGCTGTAGGACATGATGTCGTCGATCGCTTTAGCGATGGTATTGAGATTGGATTCGATGCTTTCCAGTCTGCTTTTCAGCTTCAGGAATTCTCTAGCTATTTCCTCTTTTGACTTAAGTAAGTCGTCGTAGCCCTCACTTAAGAATTGGACATCTTGTACACTGGGTGATTCGCATGAACTTGGCGATACTTCTTTGCTGACCTTGGCCGCCATCTTGTCTTTGAACCTCTGAAAATCTTCCGATAGACTTGACCTCTTAGTTTATCGTTCTCCTTTTCCAATGATTTTAAATTCTCTTCCATTTTAGTAAGATTTTTTCAGTTTTAAATGATTTGACCGCAGATTTTGAGTAATTAAAGGTGGTTTGACTGCAGAGCGTTGTCCGCGTGTTTGCACGACACGCAACGGAGCACCAGCTAAGCTCTTCTAGTTCAAAACTGGTAATGACGCTAAATATAAATTTTATAGAAATAAAATCTGCATTATAACACGAATTAGTAGAATTCTACTAGTTTACTAATGCAAATGCTGCAATCTGATTGGCTGAGCTACTCGTATACTATCAGCCATTAGAGTACAGTTGGCCGCCGGTCGTCCAGGAAATGTGATGTTTTTAAAGTTTTCCGAAGTTTTGGAAGGAATTTTAGATGTAAACGGATAATTAAATTCCTGAGAAAGGTCTCTTGACTTTAAAAACTTGAAAATATTGAAAAAGAGGGTACGCACGTAAACATCTGCAAATTTGCCAAGGACAGTTCAATATGTGCAACTTTGTTGATGGGTAAAGTTCAGTAATGCGTGGGAAAATCATTGGAAACCGTTATTTGTGTTAATTTCAGTTAGAATTCTACTAAAACTTCGGCCTCATCGACTATCACCTCATAGAAATCTCGAGCTCGTAATCTAATTGTTAATTAGTAAAAAGCAATATTTCTGTGAATACTTCCAGGCCAACATAAATAACATGAAAAAAACTTGGATAGGAATAAATAACATACTGAATCGTAAAACCAAGAAGAGTAAATCAATTAGTGCACTCAAGGACTTCAAAAACAATAACGAGGTCTCCCATGACCCGACTCGCATACCTAATATTCTTAACAAGCACTTTGCAACAGTGGGACAAAAATTAGCAAATCAATTACCTTCAACTTCAAAATGTTTCACTGAATTCTTAGGGAAATGTAAATCAACTGTATCATCCTTCATTTTTCAACCCATCACTCCAGCTGAAATTCGACTGGAAATACTATCTATTCCTAACAACAAGTCACACGGCCTTTACTCCTGCCCTACTCGGTTACTGAAGTGTGCAAGTGACGTTTTAAGTCATCTCTTAGCAGAAATCTTTAATTCATCTGTATCACTTGGAACTTATCCAGCCAAACTCAAAATGTCGAAAATCATACCTATATTTAAGGCAG
>OZ026606.1:6878282-6880782 GCA_964020085.1 Micromussa lordhowensis | reverse complement strand
AACTTGCACTGTCAAAATGGACACAATGTCCTTTCGTGGAAATTAGATACAGTGATGGAAATTTTGCATTACTATCATTCCATTTAGAAGTATATTGAGGTTCTTAAGTGGGTAGGGGTGTGGAGAAAATGTCACGAGATACAAGTGCTTTTCAGGTTTCTTATTTCAATTCTATTTCATTTGCATTTAGTAATAGCTAGAGGAGCAGGGATGATGCAGTGGTGAGAGGGCTCACCTCCCAGCAATGTGTCCCGGGTTCGATTACCAAACCTGGCGTCACATGTGGGTTGAGGTTGTTGTTGATTCTCTACTGTGCTCGGAGAGATTTTTCTTCGGGTATTCCGGTTTTCCCCTCTCCTCAAAAACAATCATTTCCAAAGTCCAATCCGATCCTGGAATGCACGGGCATTTCTGAACGAGTTCTTGTGAGCTCCTTGGTGCTCCATAGGTAAACAAATTACATAGTTATTTTATTTTTGACACCAAAAAGGCTCTCAAGTGTTGGGAAGGGTTATGTGACAAGAAAACCGCCCAAACTCTGCAGATTTCGTGGTGTGTTATAAAATGTATACTTTTTCAGAGGTCTAGTTGTTTCCTTTTCAAAAATTTCTTCTTGTTTGGATGGCTTTTAAAACCAATATTAATTTGAAATGGTTTGCTTGGAATGTCACCGAAGAAACTATAATCAGTCTGATCAATGCTGGAAACAGAATAAGACCATGCTATTGCATTAAATTAGTTCCTGTTATAAAAAGAGTCCATAAAAAACTACCCACCAATCTGCTTTTACCGTTAGCTACTATTACAGACTGCATAACGCAGCTGTCCTTCTAGGAAAAGATCCGCTGGAGTTCTTCTCTAAACAAACGGCTACTGATCAAATTGTCATAATCAAACCTTGATAAAACTAGGCTTAAGGTGGCTCGAAACAGTTGCCAGCACTTTCCAAGACGTAGACTTGGATGGGTCATTATAAGTACTCTATATCGATTGATGCCAAAATCATGGGTGAACATGTTGCTGTCAAATTTGTGGCACATTAGGTTACCATAGCAACAATATGACCTGCTAAAAACACCCTCCATTTTAGCTTGATGCGCTTATAACTCAAAAACAAGATCGGTGACCCCTATTTTTTATTATCAGAATTAAGATAAGCATGATAAGATGCAACTTTTTGCAAAGTTTAAAAAACTTCTGTGGAGTGAGCTCAGAGCCACCTTGAATTTTGGAAATGTTATGTGGCAGCATTCATCCTTCAAAATATGGCTGTTAGAAAAGTGCTAGAAACGGTTGCCAGCCTCCTTAATATTACACTTCTCAAGGTGAAACAAATTCTTTTTTGCTGTATATCGTAACCAAACTTGTTGGATTAACCTAATCACGACGCCCTTCTTTTGAGAGGATTTTAGTTCACAAAAAAAACTCATGCACGTCTTGCGTACCTATGTTTAATTTTGTGAAAATATTCAATAGCAATGTGTGGCTTCATAGCTCAGTTGGTAGAGCATCGCACCGGTATCACGGAGGTCACGGGTTCGAATCCCGTTGAAGCTCTGATTTTTTTCAGGCTTCTTCTTTCCAGTTGCTTAAATTGGAAAATTCACTACGAGGATCATTCTTCACTTTCATCTATGACCGCAGTTCAAATATATGAATTATTTCTTATATATACTTACATCATTTCACTCCGCACGGGAAGATATGAACTCAACAAATTCACAAAATTCACTGTGAGGATCATTCTTCACTTTCATCTATGACCGCAGTTCAAATATATGAATTATTTCATATATATATACTTACATCAGCATTACTTATTCCTTCAGATTCAAGTGCAATTCATGAGCTTGCTGTAAGCAGTGACCTCCACTGGTTAGCATGTGTGGATTGTAACAATACTGTGAACATATTCAGCTTCAACAAAATGAAGGTACTGTCATTCCCTTATACACCTTGTTATACTTTATATGATAGGATACCAGTTTGACAGGTGGTTTTGAGAAAGGCCATTGAATTTTTTAGGTTGGGGTTGTGGAGATAGAGTTAGGAAAATCCTGCACACTTCAGGTGGAAATTGTATAGGTAATCGTACATCGTACATTTACCCACAGTTCTTAGCGCACGAAAACTTTAACAACGTTCATAAAAAGGTACAGAAGGGTTATAAAATCTTCATACGTACGATACACAATGTCCTTAGTACAGGGACAAATACTGTAAAAAATTGGCTTTCCTCAGTGTCTCTTATACGCTGTGTTAGGTTTGCAAGGTATTGTGGTGAAATTTACAGCCGCCATCTTTTTTCCTAGGGTGGATTAAGGATTCACACTACTCGTGATATTTGAAAATTCTCTCAAAATTGCGCGAGCCTTTGGGCAAGTGCTATTTGAAGGAATTTTCAAATATCACGAGTGGTGTAAATGCTTAATTGCTCGAGCTTTCATATGATTACCAATTCTATTTATTGTATGAACAATTATATTCATTTATGATGACT
>OZ026606.1:6870782-6873282 GCA_964020085.1 Micromussa lordhowensis | reverse complement strand
ATATGTTCTCAATCGAAACAAAAACTAAGGAGGAAACGGAGAAGTAAAATCGTCAAAATCTATGCTAATTAAGCCCTGATATCCAAACCACCGTCACGGTCATGATTTCCTTTGTTTTAACTTGATGAATTATTAATGAGTTTGAGAATGAAGCTGTCAATAATGTATGTATTGTTGTTTTAATGCTGTTGTTTTGAAGCAAGTAAAAGTCTGTTCCTTAGCTGTTCCTTAGAAAATCAGATTGCGCACAGTATTTTTGCCAAAATTGCTTCAATAGAGGATAATGTGCGAGTTTATAATATATCAATCTTTACATTAGATAACGATGTTCATCACATTTCATGTTTTGTCTTCCCTTTCAGCCACTACTTTATGCAGGTTTCACAGAAGACAGCTCGTTAGTTGTGGTAGAGAGGCCTTGGCGAGCTATAGTGGATAGGCTGCCTCCTCCACTTTATCGGAAGAAATATGGAATGTAATAAGAGTTCGATCAAGCAGTGGTCTGTAATGTGTTCCTATGAGCATTGTGTCACCTGTCATTTATAACGACATAATGACTGAGGATCCTGAATTGTTCACAAGATCTTAGACCCAGTTCAGACGTCGTGCTTCTACGGTGCCGAACTCAATTGAGGAATTAAGTTCTACAAAAGCTTGGCAGAAGCACGACGTCTGAATCAAACTTTTGAATTAAGTTCGGCAAGCAATTAAGTTCGACAAGCTCTGCCGTTTTACACGACGCTGGCACGGCAGCGATTCAAACGTCGTGCGTTTGTCGCGCCAAAAAAAATTCATAAATTATATTAATGTGTTTCGGCGAGATTGCGTTCCCACGGGGAGTTGGGAGGAGAATTGTTACGAGGCATCACTAAATCCTGGATTTGGTTCGACTCTGGCACGACGTCTGAAGTAGAGTTGTTTTCCTAACGTGCTACAGTTGAACCAAATTGCAATTTAGTTCGGACGTCTGAACTGGGCCTCAGTTGAAAGAAACAGTGCCTTATAGTAATTTATAGTAAGAACTATGTTTGGAAGAACTGCAGACGGTTGAGGTATACTCTAAATTCCTCTCTGCCAATTAACCATTTTCCTATGCAAGTTAGCTATGCCTTGCAATGCCTCCTTAGTAATTTTAAAAAAGTGTTCCTCGTTATATCTAGAGCTGGTTCCGTCGAAGTTGATCCTCCATAGCGATTAAGGATTCACCCATGGTACTTAAGCAGCATTCCTTCACACCAGTAAACTGCGGACTTTCAGCAAGGAGTTGTGCAGCCTTCGTTTATTTGAGTTAGTGTTTCGTGAAAGATATAATAAAAATGCCGTCTTTTCTCGGGGCTGATTGATTTCTTTTTACTTGTGGTCGCACCTGTGTTCTTTTAGACACGATCCAAGGTGTTAACTTTGTTCTTTTTATTTCCAGCCTGTTTCCTAACTAAGAATGACTCTAAATCAAAGTGAACTCAGGCTTTTCCTGGATTTCTAAACTTAATTAAAGTAAAACATTTGGATAGTTAAATTGCAGGCCGGTTTAATTTTACAACAGTGCTATTTCATCTAGACAATTGAAGTTGTTTGGGTCAGGTTGTGACGCGCCTTTCGCTGCATACGTTCTAGTCTCATACCCGGGCTTTTTATTTGATACACATCAGTTGTGGACACAACCTCGTTCCCAGGATGTTTCTTCTTGCCTCGCCTCGTTCAGGTGGGCGGCAAGAATAGAGACCTTTGGGATTTGGCTTATTTGCCGTATGATCAAATTTTTACCCTTTGAATTTGAACTTTTATCACATAGAATTTCACGAAAGATTTAAAACGCGTTTACCGTTTCCAAATATCTGCATTAGTTCTGGACCTCGGCTGCGGCCACCCCTCCTCAACGACCAGTTCGAAAATACCAAAAGTTTCCAAGTCAAATCACTATATTTGGAACCTTTTGCGACCACCTCGTAAGCGACGGCAAATTGGATAATAAGGCTGTAACATCGTATTCCTGGGTCGTACAAGGGACAGACATTTCACTACGGGAAGTACCGGATTTTTTTTTCGAAATTGACATATCACGTGAAAAAAAAAACAATTACAAATTTATGAGAAAAATGCACATTGTACTCTATCAGTCTTAAAACAGAAAACCTTAAATGTCGTAAATAATAACTCCTGATTCACTGTTCTCTCAAGAACAGTCAGGGTCCCAAAGGAGCTCCTTTGGTGCCCGGTACCCCATCATTCCACTGCCTGGATCCCTAATCTTATTTAGCTGCGGAGACCTAAAGTTTCTGCAGTGGTGCCCGGAGACCAAAGTATTAAAACTCCATCATTTTCGTTACCCAGTCCTTGTTGCTTTTGTTTACCGCCTCCTTGCAAATAAACTCTAGTGAGGGGAAGGTGCAACAGATAACAGAAACCCCGGGAGACTCCCACATAAGAAAAACTGGGGGGGGTGCAGGTCGTACCTTTCAGGGGCTAAAAAGCAGTTTAGGTACCTCTTAGGGTGTTTAGC
>OZ026606.1:6818282-6865782 GCA_964020085.1 Micromussa lordhowensis | reverse complement strand
ACTGTTTCTATTTTTGTCACATGATATGTGATCAGGTTATGGATAACTTAGTCTTTAAATGCTTTAAGTATATTCACAGCAGGCTTTTAGCCAGATGGGTGTCCAGGCATCCTGTGGACTGCCACTCTCTATAGAAAATTATTATACTTTTCATATGTTGCCTTATAAAGTGCTCATTTGAGCAGGCCGTATAGCACATTATTTTTTGACGGCCAGTTTTCAAATTCTGGATAAAAGCTTGATTCACAGACTCTTTGTTTTTTCACTTGTAGAAACATAATTTATATAATGCTACATTCCTGCCTTATGGAATATGATGACACTAGTATTTTTTTAATTCTCACTCCAACCCAAATTCCTGAGAATCTGTACTAAATAACGAACTAAAAAATATTGATGTTTGGCTATGTTGTAACAAATTATCGGTGAGTGTAAAGAAAACGACTTATCTCAGTTTCAAACCTTGGCAGAAGAAATGTAACCATAACTTTTCTAACTCCCTTGGCAGCCAACTTTTAACACAAACAATACTAAATATCTTGGGGTATATTTTTACGAGCACCTTACTTGGAAAGATCAACTATTTATTGAGTTATTTTTTTGTAAAAAAAATATCTCTTAGTCGGCGCGTCGAGTATGTTGTGGACGGGTCAATGGATCAGTGAGTCAGTGAGTCAGTGAGTCAGTGAGTCAGTGAGAGATGTATGTATGTCACACCAATCAGATCGGATCTACTATAAACAGCCAATCAAATTTCTTGTTTTAAACGTAAATGGTATATGAGAAGATTTGATCCCGATACAGTTCAGAACTGCCATATTTATTCTTCTATAAAAGAGGAGGAAGTATTCATATATTGGGCTTACTTCGGCATTTTCTGTGAGTTAGGCTTAGGATTTTAGTTATGGACGAGATGAGCCTTGAGGTATAAAACAGTGCGTGAGGTAGTTGTATGCAAATGGCGAGATGTTTTTATTTTTAGTTACAAAGGTAACTTGATATTTTTGTTTTTCACAAGAAGTAAATTTAATTAGACGTCGCACATCGTTGCTTCTAGTTCTTACGAAATGTTTTAGAGGAGACGAGACTATTTTGATTTGAAAGAGTTCGAAGGTTTACAATAGGTACAGGTAACGGTTGCTGTGTTCTTGTTGCGAGCAAATATAACAAGATATTTTTTTTTCGTTACAAAGGGTAATTTGACACTTGTTTTTCACAAGGGAGTAAATTCAATTAGAGCTGGCAAATCATCACCACTTGTTCCCACGAGATGCTTGCTATTTTTAGTTACAAATGGTAACTTGATATTTTTGTTTTTCACAAGAAGTAAATTCAATTAGACGTTACGCATCGCTGCTTCTAGTTCTTACGAAATGTTTTAGAGGAGACGAGACTATTTTGATTTGAAAGAGTTCGAACGTTTACAATAGGTACAGGTAACATAGTCATAGTCATAGCAATTTTTCTTGGACAATTCTGTCCAAGGGGGAAAGGTGCAGTGAGGTTAACCCTATGTGAAGCACCAACCCATGAGACAAGGACAGACCACAACACCGGGAACTACGTGCCCTACTCTTTTCGATAAGTGTGTGGGTTCTTTATCGTCCCCTGCTAACCGTGTAACATTGAAGATGCAGGAGACGGGACCTACGGTTTATAGTCCTTATCCGAGAAGACCTGAACATCTAACCATTTGCAGATGAATTTACAAAGGCAGCACATTCTCCTCAGTTATTTTAAGACCCTGAGTGTTGGTCCGGTCTGGGGCTCGAACCCTCGACCTCCCGCTCAGCAGACTGGCGCTCTACCAACTGAGCTAACCAGGCGGCGGTTAAAGCTAACCAGGCGGCGGTAACGACTGTTTTGTTGTTGTTGCATGGAAAATAACGAGATATTTTATTGTTTAGTTACAAAGGGTAATTTGACACTTTTGACACTTTTTTCACAAGGGAGTAAATTCAATTAGAGCTGGCAAATCATCACCACTTGTTCCCACGAGATGCTTGCTATTTTTAGTTACAAATGGTAATTTGACACTTTTGTTTTTCATATGGGAATGAATTAAATTAGACTATCAACGTGTCAGAGGTGTTTTTTTCTCTTTCTTTTTTCGGTAAACTAGTGTTGTTGTGTAAAAAGGGTAAACTTAGGACTCGTATAAAATACGAAAAGTTCTCTTGAGTATTTTTGAGCACAAATTCCTCTTGGAGGTTGAAAGGGCTATGAGATCGGCGAGTGACAGGGAGTTATGCATGTGGCGTGTCACACCAATTACGAAGTGGGTTGCATCAAAGAACGAATCAAATTGCCTGTTAGAAAATAAGATGGTATCTACTTTAATTCGGAGACGTGTCAGATTACTGTAGTTTGTTCAGTAAAACAGTGTACATGTCATCGATTTAGCTTTATGGAGGGAGAATTACATAACGAAAGTGATTTTTGTGATGCTCAACTGCTTGCAAACGCACACACGCCAAGGCCTTCACTTCGCCTCTTTCCACTCTCAACATAAACCAGGCAGCCAGACTTTTAAACCAAAATTGTAAGGCCTACTATTCGTTTATCTTAGAGATTGAAGATCGTATGTATATCATAAATTCTCACTTTCTTTCGTGCTGTGCATCGTAGCCAAAAACACTTGTCAAATTAACTAAATTGTCACTGTAAACACTCCCTTAAATGCTCCTATCTTCATAACCTTTTAATTAAAAAAATAACTCTTGCACGCCTTGCGTGCCTATGTTGTAAACAAGTCTCCAAATCAATTCGTATGTTACTCATGTCCCGGTCCTATCTATCTTCAAAAACCTAACTCACCTTGTACTACTCGCTAGTTTATCCTTATATCACCTATTGTAACTTTACATGGTCATCTACATAAGTACTGTAACTACAGTAACTTGAGTAGAATTTCTTGTTAATTGCAAAAACAGGCTGTGCGAGCTATTTTTTGTTTTTTTTTGTTTTGGCTTTTATCACAGAATTCTCGAGAAATTTATCAAAAATTAAGAATGGTATTCTCTGTGGGTTCAGAATTGTAGTAGTTGCTAAATGTCAAATCGATAATGTAATTCCTACCTCTAAAGAAGACGAATCCCCTGGCAGTTTTCTTTTCGGCTTTTGAAAGTAAAGAATTTCCGTAGCGCACACACACAGCCAAAAAAAAGTGCCTTTCTGGACTAATCTATTGGTCAAATCTATTTTTACATATCAAGCTCAAGAGGAAAAAAAAGTGAAATTAAAATTCAGTGTGTTTTGACCCCAAATTGAGTCCACAAATGAATTCCATCAGACTAGTACAGATTATATCACACCTACACTAATTGCAATATTATCTTGTGCGAGCTATTACCAATTCAGATTATAGAGCACATTCTGCTTCTTTATTCTCCAAATTAAGAATTTCAGACATCTATGAAATCGTCACATTACAAAGAGCTAAATTTATGTACTGTTATCATAATAACCTGTTACCTCCATTATTTTTTCAACTTGTTGTCAACAGTCAAATTCATGGCTATAGCACCATAACAGCCAATAATTATCGTGTGCATCACTGCCAGACTAATCTGAAAAAATTCACAATTCTTTACCAAGGTCCAAAGATCTGGAATTCCCCTCCTGTTACAATCACTTCTTTGTCAAGTTTTCCCAATTTTAAGAAGAAACTGCTATAGCTTTTAGTAAAATAATTACTGAACTCGCAAAGCGGCACACTGTAGCACTATCTTTGTAATCGTATTGTTATCTACAAGGTGGCCTCAACTTTAAACCTGGTGGTTTCTAGAGGTCACCTCACCATACATTGAAATATTTATGTATGAATAACTAATATATTAGGTAAAAAAGGCAAATAAACTGAATCTTGAATCTTGAATGATCACCTTGAGTTGTTAGTATTCTTTTGGCCTGAAGTAGAGCTCAGTCAGGCATTTTGTTAGTTACAGATTTTGGTGGCCTGTTAGACAGATTAATAGGGTTTCAATGTATGTACATGTACATGTAGTTAGTGTATGCAAGATAGTCATGGTTTTCATGGGTGCGATCTGTTCAACCAAATTTGCCAGAAATTTTGGTCTAAAACTGAATTGATTGGTTTGGTCCAACTGGAAAGGTTTTGAAGAACTATTTTGCGAGTGGAATGGAATGACATCGTCCTTACGCATCGCAATCCATTCACCCCAAGGCATTTTCAAACCTGACAGCCTGGAAATTTTGGCTACATGGATTGCACCCCACAAGCTCTAATTGGTTAACTCAGAGGTGATTACCAAAGCAGCCCAAACAGAAACAAAATGTCTTCCTGGTCATTTTATTTCCAAGTCAATTTTTTTTGGTCTGCTTGTTATCCAGCTTTTTGGTGTATGTTAATTAAACAATAATTATTCACCTCGGCATCAATTTAAGTGGTGGATATTTACCTTCACTTTCTTGAAGAATTGTTAACTATCTCATCATTAAATGACATTTTCATTCTTTTTTATGCTTTCCTTAGATTTTCAACAGAATCGTCATGGTTGACCCCCCTACTCAACCAAGTTCTGCAAGGTAACACATATGCAGTGCAACCCTACTCTATGGACACTTGCTTGATACCTATAGAGTTCCATTTAGCCCAGAAACCCATTCAGTTAAAATAAAGAACTAAACACCTTACTGTTACTTATAGGTGTACTTTGAATTTGCTTTGGTCTTTGTGCAGATAAAATGAGTCAACGACCTTCATACCTTAGGTGTCTGTGTTAAGGTTACCATATACCTTCAGAGCACCTTTAGATGTAGCTTGACCAATTTAGACTGTAGATACCTAAAACCATATATCAAATTAAAGCTTGCAGAGCTGGCTATCAAACTATACCAAGAATTTTAAAACAATGAATTGTCAAATTTTTCGTGACCATTAATAATTTTGTAAGTGTCCGAATTGTTGTTTGGGTCCCTTCTGAAAGCTACAAGTCAAAGAGAATTTGTTTGTTTGCCCTCAGATTTAGACAGTAGCTAGTTTTAGTCTTTTATTTTCTAATATTCTAGTAAGTATTTTAACAAATTTGTCTTGTCTTAACCCATTGACTCCCGAATGAAATTGCACGCGACATACCCCTAAATTCCCAGGCGATTTTTGACTTTTCAGAGCAAGCACGAGCGCTAAAAATAAACCATATGCGCAGTAACCACAGACACAAGATCACGTTTCAAGACTTCGTTTATTTAAAGTTTAATATTTGAAGGGCCAAAAAATCAAAAAATATCAACAAAAAGAACTCAATATGATGTGTAGAATTTCTAAGAAAACAAGAAATTATATTTTTTCTTTGCCGCGCGACAAAAGCCGAGAAAATTGAAGATGCAAAAATGAGTTAATTTTTTACTTCAGAGGACAAAACAAGACCGGATACCACAGAATTTCCATTCTTTTACTATCACTGAAAACATTTGAGAAAACAACAGAAAATGAGGCGACAGACACAATGTAAAAACCAATTTAAAAAGAAGAAATCAGATAATTTCTTCGCCGCATGACGAAATAATACAGCGCAACGCAAGAAAAATCAAAGTTGTACATCAAAAAGCCACCAAAAAAAGGTTAATTATTTTGAGATAAATCACATTTCAACTGTGTTAATTTAGTGCCCACTTAGTTCTTTTCTCAGGAGTTCTGTAGTAGCTGAATAAGACTTGAAAAAATTTATTTGAGCGAAGCGGATAAACTAAACAAACAAACCACGCGGGTCGCCGTAAATTAAATATGCAGAAATCGAGCGGCCAAAAATACTGTTCACTTTCAAACCTAAAATCCCTAGATAAAGGCAACCAAAAAGAAGAAACATGACAGGAAGCTCAATAGTAATATATTTTAATTCAACACGAGGCAAAAAACTCATCTAAAAGCAAAAAAAATGTTCAAAATTTCGCAGACGTGCTTCGCTGCATGACCGCATGTTCGAATTAATTATTCACGCTAAAGCGAAAGCTTGAGTTTTTGCCGACGAGTTTTGCAGTTATTTTGTCGGCCATGGCTTTGCCTATCATTCCAAAAGTTGAATTCAACTTTGAGGTCATATTGTACATTACCATTTTTGTTTTCTAAAGTCCGGGAAGCTGCTTTAAATCCGCGATCTGTATTCAAAACTCACTTGAAAGCGCACCGATTGTCAAGTTTTCGTGGCGGTTAAAGGAAGGAAAAATTCCTCACCAGAAAGGTTTGAAAACTCTGTACACCTTGATCTTCCATTCTGAGACCACCTAAACATCGATTTATGTTTTTCCTTTCCGTTTTCAGTGCCAAAGAAGTAATTCCTCCATTTTAGGAATGAAAACAAGACCGTGGAAGTTTGTAGACTTTGTCCGCCATGCGCCATGATTACTGCGCTTATCGAGCGCATGATTTTAAGACGAAAAACCATCTTTCTAGGACCCCTAAAGTTCTTTAAAAATATGCTCAGTAAGTTGATTCTGATTGGTTTATTTGTCCTCAAGAACAATAGAACAATAAGAGAACCAAACAGTCTTCAGGGAGGGTAGGAAAGGCAATTGTTCCCATGTCCTTTTTTTGGGCGGTTACGGGCGGCACGGGAAATTGAGGATGGGTTTTCGCATGGGCGGTTACGGGCGGCACGGGAGTCAATGGGTTAAGGTATCAGTGTACCCCAAATTTGATCATTTTTCCAAAAAAATGTTTTTCGCTTTTTCAGATAGATCGTATTGCAATCTTTCATTTAAAATGAAAAAAGATTGATCCTAAGCAAAGTTATTAACAGAAAACAGAGTTCGTTTCCGGCGAGTTTTAAACATTTTTCGCTGAAATTTGGAGAGAACGTTGCCCGATAATCAGGCAAAAGAAACTCTCAAAGTTTTTTAGAGAAAGGTGTCAAGAAGACATAGCGATGTTGATTGTGTTCTCCCGATCAAATCTGACCGGAAACGAACTTGATTAGTGAACCTCTGTACTTTGGGAATTAGCGCGCTATAATCGGAAAACCATACATTTTTTTATGTCGATTAATATACCTTCGTAATCTACAATTATTAAGCTCTCAGAAAATATATACTTTATTGGGGTTTGCGTCAAACGTCCGACTGTAAAGCGGGGCCAAAGAATGATGGTCATTTGGAGTACACTGATACCTTAACTAAAATAAAAATGAAATAGGTATTCAAGTTTACAGAAATCAGGAAGTTAACTAAAAAGAGTAGGTATACAAGTTTCCAGAAATGAGGAAGTTGACTGAAAAGAGTAGATATAGAAACAAACAACAATAATAATACAATTAAGGCTATACTTATTATTCTGAGAATACATAAAAAGTTTAAGGAATTTCGTATGTCAAGATAGGAGTCTTTTGAAGACAGCATATTGAAAAGTCATGTTTTGAAAGATTCCTTAATGATAGAGGCATCTCATTCCCAATTTTTGTTCCAATTCTAGAAAACAAGTTCAATTGAATAGAGAGCCTAGAGCTTTGTGTGTAAAAGTTGTGCATAGCAGAGGATTGGGTATTACAGCGGTGAATATTGGAAATGTCTTGAAACAGGTCTCGAATATTTCTTGGCGCATTTCTGTGTCTAATATCAAACATCAGGTCAGCTGTAAGTTCATAATAAGAAAATTTGGTTTAACATATAAACAACAAAATTGTGTCTGCAAATTATTTTATTTCCAGATATTTTTTCTCTGAGACTGATTTTTCTAAGATCACTCAATTTTTTTTAATCCTATTTCGAAAATGTTCTGTAACTTTCTCTGAAATTGAATAAAATTATGGCAAATCGCAGACAATGTTTGGTAAAAAGCAAAATTCACTTTAACTCTTACTTTCAAAAGGTTATTTGGATGCTTGCATTAGAAGTTGTAAAAAATTTGACAATTCATTTTATTGCCAAATTCTTGGTATAGTTTGATAGCCAGCTCTATTAGCTTTAATTTGATAAAAGGTGTTTAGGTATGTACAGTTTAAACTTGATGTGCTACATCTCTTGGATGCGAGACACCTCTAAAGGTATACGGTAACCTTAACTGTGTTCCACTGTCAGTAGTTGTATGGAAATGTTTGCATTTATTTACAGTTACTAAATGCCAATTTGGTTGAGTTGTTTGTGTACAGGAATGAGTGAATGAAAGAATGACTGAATAAATGTTGAATAATCCAGTAAATAACCTGACTAACACTCAAGCAAAGATCATAAGCTGTTGAACAACAGGCTGCACCGACTGGCTGACCAACCAACCCACCAACTCAGTTGGTGAACTACATGTAGCAGTTAACATACATACATGTATATTACTGAATGAACGTTCAAAGATAATATATCTGCCATGATAATAAAATTAAACTTACAGTACGTTTTTAACTTTTGTAATTATTTGTTTCTTTTTACTCATATTACAGCCAGCTATCACAACTGAAATTCACAAGTAAGTGCAGGGTACTTGTATCTGCAACTCACTTCTCAATACTTATCCCTAAGTGTGCTATTCTCTTACTTAGCTGTTATATTTTTTGAACATTGTTTTTTTTCCCATAGTCCTTAAAGCCTCACTTAAAGAACAGTCAGGATGGTTCAGTAAGTGTAACTGACTTTTTGTACCATAGTGTGAAATGACACAAGTTTACAAATACAGTCACCAACAGGCCATGAAAATTGGACCCTAGTAATGGGGTGTCAGTATCGACTGAGTAGGGTCAAACCTCACGACTGGTCTGAATTGAGTGAAGTCTTAACAGATAATCACAATGGCACTTCCAAACCAACAGTTCTTTAATAAGAATGATATAATTTTAGATATAATTGTCAGGGTTTTCAATAAAATTTTAAGTAGGCGGATGGTAGAAGAGTAGTAGGCGGCTGTTACAATTGAGGGGCTGTAAGGCCCCGTGTTCTAGGGGGTCTGGGGGCATGCTCCCAGACCCCCTAGAACATAAAGGAGGATTTGTATTCATTATCCTGTAATTTTAAGACCACTGTAATAGCAGACGCACTATACTGAAAACTGGATACTATTTAAACCATTCAGGATACGATATATCGACTGTCATAATTTATAATATGTATTATCATATTGAATATTACTTTTTTGACAATAGCAACTATTATTTTAATCATTTAAAAGCCTATGATTTAAATGAACTGAAAACAAACAGTGGTAGCTTGTGAATTTATAAATAATTGTTTTCAGTTGAGTTACGGTACATGATTTTTACCAGTAAGCTGTAGCTGATACTTCATGAAATTGCGGCCTTTTCAGTGAGACCAAACTTCTCAAATTTAATAAGTTAACTATTTTAGCTAGTATCTTTAGTTTGTAATTCATGGAAATTTCAGAATGTCGTCCTTTCTTAACGAGCATCAAACTCCCAACTTTTCCCACACATTACTGTAAATTTGTGGCGTGCAAGACGACGTCCGAAATCGTGAAAAGGTCTATCGCACACACTGGATCACGCACCTTATCACGCACCTTATATATCCACACTTTAAACTACAGTTTTATAATGATCCACAAAAATTGCCTATTGTTGAGCGGAGCTTGACAGAACTGAAATGATGTGATCACAGCTTAACCGAAAAAGAACGGACAGAACGAAAATGAAATTGAGAATGGCAAAAGTTGCATGGTTCATACGAAATTTATTCAGTTCGTAGGATTTGTGTTGACTCGTAGTCTTTCAAGTCTATATAAACAGAAAATCAAATACATTTTATGCTCACTCACCTGCATCTGGAAGTGGCCGTGCTTTCTTCGAAAAATATGCCAATATACTAGGATTTCCATCACCCGCAGAGCGCGCTTTCTCTCAGCCATTGTTTTCTTTTAAGCACATGGAAAACCGGAAGAGGAAACAGCGTGTAATCGAGGCATATTTGCCACCAGTCCTTCTCGCCTCCGTAATCAACATGGCGGATTGCGAATGCCAAAGTGTCGATCGGCGTTGATATGCATTGAAAAGACCTTGCTTAAAATCATCCACAGCAAAAAATGAGACCGGAGTAACTGCTGAATACCCCTCCATTTGAAACTACACCCATAAAAAAGCTGGCTACATGGATACGCAGTTATCTCCCACTAACGCTTTAAGAACGAGAAATACATATATGTCATACTTGTCCGTTGTTGGCTACGCGGCTACACAGCTACGCAGTTGTCTAGACCTCCCTTCCCCCCCAAAGTATGTTAGTAAGGAAAGAAGTGGCTACGCGGCTACGCAGTTGTAAAGACCACCCCTCCCCCTCAAAGTATGTTAGTAAGGAAAGAAGTGGCTATGCGGCTACGCTGCTATGCACTTGTAAGGACCACCCCTCCCCCTCAAAATGTGTTAGTAAGAGAGCCTGCGTTCTAGGTTTACTGCGTGGCCGCGTAGCCATGTCCACTCTCTACTGTCGTGTAGCCATACTTTTCAAGATCTCTTTTAGAGTGGAGGGGTATTCAGCAGTTAAGCCATGAGACCTAATATCAAAGTAAGGAACATTCATTTATGAGTGCCTTTGTTTATATAACTTCAGTGCAATGTTAAAAGCCTTCAAATGAAAAAGTAAACTTTAAGAGTTCGAATGGCAAAAGTCGGCAAAAGTCAGCAAAAGTAGGCGGCGCTGATATCGAAAGTAGCCGCCGGAGTTCACCGGTTGCCAGCTTCTAATGAAAACCCTGAATTTTAAAACAATTGAAGCTTGAATCTGTGGATAAAATATTAGCACTGTAAGATATACATAACTGTTTCGAGTAGCCATATAAATAGGTTAAATTACAAAGGACTATACAGGGTGGAATTTCAGGATGTGGTCATCGGCGGCATTGATGGGATGGCTGCATTAACAGGGATTTGTAATACGAAAATGTATGGGTGTTTCGTTGGGACAAAAAGGGACCATAATAACAAGGTGACCATATTAACGAGGTGATCATAAGATGGGGTTTCACTGTAAAAGACACGTAAGTTGTTATGTTACAAATTTTGTGGATGAACTATCCTTCACATAGACTGCAAATTCAGCCTGGAGGTAGCTTGATTCCTTACACTACTAATTGTGAAGTTATAACCTTTTGTACCAGAAGATCTCTTTGGTCATCAGCTGATTATCTGGGGAAAGTCTTTCAATTCATGAATTTGGCAAATGGTAAAGCCAAATGAGCCTACAATTTTTCTTTCCAAACTGAACACTTTCCTTAACTCCCTGTTGGCCAGCTGAAAGGCTAACAAACCACAAAAAGAGGGAGATACCCCCCCCAAAAAAAAAATAAATAAATAAAAAGCAAAGAGAAAATGAAACCATGTAAAGACTAAAGGGATGCAACATGAAAAACACAGTTAGCTATAATTATAATAGAAATCTCACAGTTTATTACAAAATGACGTGGGGAAACTGCGCGTATTGTCCATTCAGGGATTTTGCTGTACGAGAATTTTGTTATTATAAGTAGTTTTATGATATGCTGTAGCTGATTTTAAGTATCTGAATTAGTTTAGCTGTCTTCTAATTTAATGAGTACACTGATTTTAAATATTGTAAGTTATGCCTACATTTTGTAAGCTTATTGATTTAACTATTTTGTTAATTTTTGTATACACATTGAACACTGTTAAATGTGCTCAAAAAATTGTATTTTAACTATTATCATTACAATAGCGAAAGGAGACCCTTATGTGAAGCTTGTTGTTGATGGGAAACAGCCGTCAAAGAAAACAGAGGCAGCTCGTAAGACATGGGAACCAGTGTGGGACGAGGAATTCACAATGTAAGCAATACAATTACTGATGGCTAAAACACGTTTTAGCCAATACACTAAAATATAATATTATATTGATTTGATTGACAGAAGCAATGGATCAGGTTTAGAGTCACAGGGTAGTGACCAAGCAATCTTTTAGATTTGATGTGATATGAATGTACTATGTGTTTATCAAATAACTTTGACATAATCTTCTCCCTCAACAAACATGACCACTACTAATGGTAACTTTTTTAGAAAGGAGAAATTATGACTTACATGTAAGAAGTAAAAGAAGTATGTGCAATGTAGATTTCAATTTATTTTGCAGAGTGTATGTTTTCTTTTAGCAGTCAAAAATGTTCCATTTTAATTACGTTAACTTTATAACTTTTTTTGCCTTGTTGACCCACCCCGCTACAGTGGAAGCTCTCTTAACGGATACTCTCATTAAGTGGACAGCTCTATACACCGAATGCAAATATGGCGGACCACTCGGTCGCCGCCCGGGACGAGTTGTATGAAAGCGAGGCTAGTGAGGCCTCTGTGTTTTGCTTTTGCAATGCTTCCCCAGAAAAGTCTTGCTTCGTCGTCGATCTGGTCTGTTTCATTTCGCCCTGGCTGCGAGTTTTGTGTTTCTGAATGCCACCAGAAGGGAGTGAAATCTTCCACAGAAGAGAAAGTGTTTTCTTTTAGTTTGCCCGTTCACCTCTGAGAGGAAAACAGACGGAGGAAAGGAGTTCACGATCGCCGAGGGAACTGAAAAAGTTTGTTCGCTATATTTCAGGCTGGAAGATCTAAGCAAATATGTAACAGATCCCATTTAGCTACAAGTCGTTGACATTTGCTTTCACTGGTTTAAACGAATAGGGCAGTTGAAGTTCATTCGCTTGGTGATTCCACTGTAATATTTGTCTTGTGCAATTCCGTGCGAGTGGACGCGGACGTAAACGACTTCTTCTTTTGAGAGAGAGGATGTATTTCAAGATGAGCTTTTCTTTACGTTGGGAAAGGTACGTGTGGAACACCACTAGACACCACATAAGCTCGTCATTTAAACGATTTTCTAGGATCTTCTTACCTGAAATGTAACCAACAAACTTCCGTTCCCACGGTGATCGTGAACTCACTTCCTTCGTCTCAACGAATCACATGGATCCACTATTTTCCCTTACAGGGGAACGATGTAATATTATCGCTCTCTTCTGGTGGCATTCAGAAACACAACAGCTCGTAGGCATAGCGAAATAAAAAAGACCAGATATTGACAACGATGCAAGACTTTTCTGGGGAAGCATTAACAGAACAAAATACAGAGGCGTCACTAGCCTCGCTTTCATACAACTCGTCCCGGGCGGCGACCGAGTGGACCGCCATATTTGCATTCGGTGTATACAGGGCTTGAAATTAAAAAAAATCCTTAAGTCGCCATTTGGCCACAAAGTGGTAAAAAATAGTCGCCAAATGTAAATTTTTAGTCTTATTAATTAATCCATACATGACATACTCAATGCTCAGGTGTTTGCAATTAAGCAGTAGAGCACTTTTTTCTGTGTTTATATAGCCTCATCTAAACACCAGGAGGGTTGGGAGAATTCAAGACAGTTATGCAAACCCTTGACTACATCTCGGGTTTGCATAACGTTTGAGAATTCTCCCTACCCTCCAATTGTTTAGATGAGGCTACATGTATATAAACACGGAAAAAGTGCTCTATTGCTTTCATAAAATAATTCTCAAAAATACGTGCAAATCTAAAATGTCACAACCATGTTTACTTACCTGTACTCTCATCTAAACACGCCTATCGACCAATGAGAGCACACGTAGTAACTCAATTATTTTATAATGCATTATAGGGCAATGTCAAACACGGGTAGCCATTTTGAAGTTTTCTGATGTGAGAGAGAATCGTTCACTTTAATTGGCGTGGCTTAATTGGAATAATCAAACATGGCGATCCAGTTGGAGATCAAAGAATCGTGGGTTTGTCTTATTAACCATGCGGCCATGGGCCAAGTGCGGTTCTTAAACTTCACAGGGTTTTTTTTTTTGTCTTGTGTGCGACCAGAGCCAAACTCCCATTTGGCCAAATGTCGAATCATGCAACTTATGATGTTTATTTGCTAAAAGTTGCTGGAACATTAATACACAGAAAATGTTACGGATATTGTTTTCTTTATTGTACATGTATGTAAAATATATTTTCTTTTTGTTTTATCGCAGTGTTGTATTCGAAGAGAATATTAAATACGCTAAAGAAGGTATCATGACCAGCCATGGAATTTGCTGGCGTTGTAGCTTTCACTTTCGCTAAGTGACAAATAAGATCGTGCATACTTTGGAAGTTTATTTCGCCAGAAGTGACAGTCATTAATTTATTTGCAATTTCGCGAGTATTTCTTGAGGGTTTAGGCAATTAAAGTGAATTCTTTGGCTGTTTCATCAAAGTGAGTTAAGAGATTCGAAAGGAAAATTAAATTTACTGAGGTAAAGAACTTGCAGTGTATATATCAATGCTAGGGGACAAAAACACAACCGTTCTAAAATTAGCCGTGGATAGCGTAAACCTCAGATTGTGTGACTTTGCTTGTCCTTTACTTATAGCACAAACAAATTAAATTTTGGCTTTTAAGGAAGAAAACTGTCTATTAATAGTGTAGCTGTTTGTAAGTAGGGTTCTGTATGATTGACCTGAACGTAACACCAGGACACAAGTTGCATTTAGGCTTATGATTGTAAGGGAAAGACTACAAGGTTCATCCTCCTCGATTTGATTGTAAGGGAAATTGTTCATTTTCCCTTCACAAATCCTATCTGACACCTGTGATAACTTACTTCTTGAATAAGGCTAACACATTTTCGAGATCGATGTACTTAATATGATATTTCATGTACTGTTTAAAAAACGAGCAGGAGTGTTTTATCGGGTTTAAAACCACGAGGTGCAGCCGAGTGGTTTTTGACCCAATAAAACACGTGCTGCGAGTTTTTTGAACGGCTTCAAAAACATTCCTGAAAAAGCGTGTGTCTTGGGAGTCGGAACAAAGGTTTCAAATTGTGAGGGGAAGATATTAGCATACAAGAAAAACAAGCTATGCCTTATCAGTAATCTTTATATAAAGATTACTAACGAGGAGTGTTTTATCAGATATAAAGATCATGCATGTGACGCTTTATCGGTGTTTTGATAGGCTGTTAGGCTCATGAATTATTAATGAGTTTTTGAATGGAAAGCAAACACTGTGTTTCAGTAAATGTTTTTTAAGCATCGGAAAGGCCAATGCCCCTTTTCGGTGAACGTGTTCTTTATAATTGTTGATAAGAAAAAAATAATCAATAGATCTTTCGTACTCACAGGATTAAACCTCACGAACTTTCGATTGGGGAGGCGATCATCTACTCCATTGCGCCACATCGGCATAAGATGAAAAATGCGGGGAAACAGAGTCATTATATTATGTGCACTACATTGCAACTGTAGTGCTAAGAAAACAGTTAAA
This sequence comes from Micromussa lordhowensis, assembly GCA_964020085.1. NCBI lineage: Eukaryota > Metazoa > Cnidaria > Anthozoa > Scleractinia > Lobophylliidae > Micromussa > Micromussa lordhowensis. The sequence goes on along the minus strand of OZ026606.1, from coordinate 6,850,575 downwards.
TTTTAAAAGTGCAGTTATAAGATCTAAAGATTTTGTTATATATCTATTTGAATAAATCAAATCTTTCATCCACATGTAATGTTGTTTTCCTTTGAGGTTACTTTTAGCCCCTTTTTAGTTGCAAATCAGAAAAATCAAGTTGCAAATGCAATTTCAAGCCCTGCTATATACGATCGCCTTCAAAATATCCAGTTTGAACTCAAACTGTGTATTCATTCTCATAAGCGGACATTCCCGTAAGTCACTGCAGACACTTTGAGGCCTTACAATATTATTTAGACACCCAAAAGGAAATTTCATGTATATTGCATAGTATTGCAGTTAGTACTGCAGTTAGAATCTGTATATCGCATAGTATGGCAGTTATCTGTATACAGTTATTGCCATTATCAAAAACAAAAAAATATCATTTGAAAGGATGGTATTTTTTGCATTCCCATTGTTAATTAAAGGGCCAGCTCCCATTACAGAGACCTATTTTCGTGTACTGAAGGTGTCCTCTTATGAGGGCACACACTGTATTTTTCTTAGAATTGACCAGGATTCAAAAATTCTATAATTATAATACATGTAACATAGCAGGGCTTGACTTTCAGGAAAAAGCCTTGGAACCAACTGGACCCTAAGTTTTAAGATTTGCTCGACAGCATAAGTATTTTAGACATCAATTTTTTTTTTCTAAAATAACAAAATAACTTCTGGGTTGTAAGCTCTGATTCATTATTTTTTGTGAACTGGTACTAGAGGAAGTAAATACATTTAACATTAATGTGCAGGCTTTTCATGTTCACTGATGCATAGTGACTGTTTGTCAGAGATGAATTTATTAAATATCTTTGTGTAATGTGGGATTAGCTTTCTATATGGATTTCTTTTATAGACAAAATACTTTTTCAATGTATAAACCTTTTTGTGTGAGCCAAAAAATCAGAGCATGTAAATTGGTGTTCACAGCCAAAGTGATGCATAAAAATGCTGAAAGTCACTGCACAAGAAGAACACGATTTCAAAGGCTACATGCATGAAACGTGAAGTATAAATTATATAGTTTGGTATGCGACATTCATTCCACTCATTCAATGAGTATGAAATTAAAAAAATTAAAAAAAGAATTAAGATATCTTAGAGGTCAGCCTGGTGGTGACCAAGTTTGAAAAGTTAGTCGTCATTAAAAAAATCTGATTGCATTGGCGACCCCAGGTATCGCAACATCAAGCTCTGCTTTGTTATCCTCTGCAATAGACATTTCCTATGCATTCTTACACTGTTTGTTTTTTTGCAGCCTGGTGACACCATATAGTGTTTTGGATCTGGAAGTTAATAATAAATTTTCTCTCAAGAGTGATGTCCCATTGGGATGTGCAAAGGTTGAACTGAATGACGTCCTGCATTCAAGCCATGGCAAATGTAAGCTATGCATTTTGGTTGTTCAGAATATAGTTTGATATTTTACTTAAAAGCAGCACATTTAAGGTGGCCGAACACAGTTTTCAAGTGCCTATGCCTAATTCACCGTTACTTTTAAACCATTTATGCTTTGGCGCCCGTTTTCTGCAAGAATCAAGGTTAACCTCAGAAGTATTTATTCTCGCATTTTGGCAAGGGTGTGTGCTGTTGCCATGGCAATGGGGCTGGTTAAAAACAAGGCTTAAAAAATGGTTTTTGTTTATTTAATAAAAATCCAGTCGTTAGATTTTTTTCATCGCTTGCCCACCACGAATTGGCATTGAATCCCATCTGTCAACACTATTCTAATAAAATTTTGACATAGGCGTTTTTCGTAATTCGCCTTAAATCGTTTTCTGTATTACTAAAAATTCCCTATGTCAAAATTCAGATTTTTCGCGATAGATCATTCAAGTGGGTTCTGAACTATTATTTTGCCAAATTTCTTGAAATTCTAACGACAGGATCGTTAGAAATCGGCAAGTTTGTGCCAAAGCAATCGGTCTCAATTTTTCGAGCTACTGCGCATGCGTTGCATTTAACTGGGTTCTTTCGGGAACAAACAAAAGCTGAAAATTGCTGGGTTCTTTGCATCGTTACCTTTTCCAACATATCTTTGTAATAAAAGACTAAAGTCATCAATACACTGCGTTCAATTATAGAGAAAAATAGCACAGATAGTGCGGGTGTTGAGTAAGTAAAATGATCGCTCTATTGACGGCATGTTTGTTGTTTTGAAATCCTCGTGCACGTGCTGAATTACATCAGCAAAAGCACGCGCGAAAACTGTGTTCGGCCACCTTAAGAGGTCCTGCATGACCCTTGTGAAGTTAATAGATTCTAGAGCCAACTGAGTGGGTAGGATGATATCTCGATTCTCTGAAAACTAACAAAGGTATGAAGCATTATGCATTATTTGTTATTTATGCTTCAATCTCCCCAAGCAGAAATGCAAGAATAAAATAAGTATACAAGTGTGATAATGATCTGAACGAAAGTCTCCAGTCTGCCTATAAGAAACATCACAGTTGTGAGACAGCGCTTCTACGTGTTCAAAAAGATATTCTGAAATCAATCAATGATAAAAAATGCGTTGTTCTCTTGCTGCTTGACCTATCAGCAGCCTTCGACACGGTCAATTATATGATCTTATTACTCAGACTGCGATCCAGGTTTGGTATAAAAGGAAAAGCGCTTTCGTGGCTTGAGTCCTCAGTTGGTTCATTCAAATTTGGTGTACCTCAGGGGTCCATGTTGGGTCCGTTGCTGTATCTCTTGTACACAGCCCCACTAGGTGACCCAATACGATGCCATGACATGGACTTCGATCTATATGCTGATGATACTCAACTGTACACCACCTTCAGGTGCGATGATGAGGATGATCTTACCACTACAATTTCCCGGATTGAAAGCTGTCTCATTGATATCACCAACTGGATGACTACTAACAAACTGAAATTAAACACTGACAAAATGGAACTTCTCATTCTCTATTCTAGGTTCAGACTGCCCCCACGGCAACCTTCCATTAAAATAAGAACTAATATCATCGAGCCTACAAAAAAGGCGTGTGATATTGGCGTCATTCTCGATAACACCGTAACAATGTTTTTTCATATTAACAACATAGTTAAAGGGTATTCTACCATGTAAGAAATATAGCTAAGATTCGTGAGTATAGCAATGTCACAACGGCAGAAGTTCTTGTGCACGCATTTGTAAATTCAACACTGGATTTCCGCAACTCACTTTTACATGGTCTTCCCAATATAAATATTATTATTATTATTGTTAAAGTGCCTATGAAATGAAATTTTAGCCCCCTTTTTTATTCCAGAAAATTGAAGTCTATGTTGCACTGAATCATAAGTTTCGAATTTAAGCTCTGGACCGACGCGCAAAATATTTTTTTTATTCCTCCAAAGCTGGCGAAAAATGCAATTTTCGTTTTCCAAGGCCTGGAACTAGTGATGTCATAAGATGTGTAAATTTCGATTGCTTCACTTTGAATCACTGTTTAGCACTCACTGAGCCATCTTGTTCGCAGTTTTATTCAGTGGAAAATGTCCTCAAATGATGAATTATCCAGTAACACATCATCTTTGTGTGATGTTGAGTCGCTGCAGTTAGCAGTAGAAGGGGAAAGGCTCTTTAAATTCGATCGCTCAGAGCGCTATCGAGTCGGGTCGTGGAAGATGAAGACGTGATGGAAGAAGACGTGGACGACAAAGACGGTATACGCTTTGCGACCTTAGAAACAAGGAAACAGTCTTAAATTGGTAAACCATAAATCTGTCATGCCTTCAATGTAAGAAAAAGGTGACAGCGCTATTCGCTTTGGCAAAACATTGAACCTGATGTCTGTGATGATTTATAAAACCACTTGGGTCACGGTTGAAAATCTCATACACATGCTGCAAACATCAAGTTTCAACCAAATGCAAAGTTCTAGTTGCTTCAAACAGTATTTCCCTTTTCCTCTTGGAGGGGAGAATATACATAATTACTTTAATAAATCCATTGCTAGTTCTCATTATTTTATTAAATCCATTGCCAGTTCTCGTTGTTTTATTAAATCCATTACCAGTTCTAGTTGCGTTGAAAATACTCCGGGAGATACTCTCGTTCACACGCTCGTTCATAAAATTAATACTCGCGCGCTCGTTTGGTGTCTCAAAAACTCAGACCGAAAAGTAAAAGAATTCCGTGTTATACCGCAGACTGCTTTAAGTCGTCTTGTTTACTGTTCGTCGATGCAATGTCCTCAGTATATTCGAATGTGTCTGGTTCTGCAACGTGACTCCCGATTTGTATCGCGAAACTGTCACGCAACAGACATCACGCTAACCGAAGGGCTTGGCTCGAATGGCTTTCATCATCTTGAATGATAAATTTGGTTTATCGGTTTTAAGGCAAACCAAACACGATTCAAATGCAGTGTACTATTTTCCTGATCCTACCAGGGAGGGCTGTTTTTTTTTCGCTTTCTCTCTCCCTCCCTCCGTAGATCCTACCTATATCAACATTATCACGAGTAAACAAGACGCCTTGAAGCAACCCGAGGCAACTTTTTTGGCTCTGAGTTATTACAAAAGCTCTGTTGAAACAGATTTCTCTATATTTGCTATCGCATTCTTGCATTAGGATTATCGTGCTAACATGTCCTGATGACAAGTCTGCAAGAAATCATCAGCTGAAATCATGCCTGCCGGCAAGTCACAATTAATGATGCGAGGGCAATGTTATTTCAATTGTAATCTTCGCTCCCTTTCAGTTTGTTCCTGTTCGTGTGAAGACTCGAGAGTACTGCCACTAAATCTTTATTAAGACATCACCATCACAGAGAATCTCTACTGTTTAAAAGCCGTTGCTGGAGACTTTGTTCGAAATGGAGGGAACAACACGGACGCATTCGTCTGTTTGCAGTTGGGCTGGTGTATCCGAACAAATCGCTAACAATGTGCTCTTCTGACTTCGTCTTTCGAAAAATATAAGCAAGACAGTGCCTTCCATGTAAGTGGTGTTTCGCAGCTCGCTAAAACAGGCCCTCCGGAAACGAAAAACTTTTCACTCCTTCGCTTATTCCTCTCAGATGCTATGATGACTTGAAGGTTTTACACACCTTATGACGTCAACCGTACTAATCTGCATATTTTGACCGCGCGCGGAATGTCACACATTTTGACACGAATTGGCCAACTTTGAAGTTCTAGAAAAAATTCGTATGTGCTTGTCAGAAGCCCAAACTCGAAAAATTACGAATCAGAGGATCATAGACTTCAATATTTTAAAATAAAAAAGTAGGACAAAATTTCATTTCATAGGCACTTTAAGCATGATAGATTATCACAGGAAGTAAATCGAAAAGGGGGAAAATGTTTGGTTGAATAAGTTGGGAATTGGAAGCCAGGTGAGCAAAGTGGAACCTTTTTCTTCTTACTAAACTGTGTGTTACTTTTTGTTGTTGGTGGTGCAGTGAACAATCATAATTTAAAAGTGAATATTATCCTGGACAAGAATGGTACTCCTTGTGAGACAGGAGTCCTGGAGGTTGTACTTGATGGAATGAGTGTGAACATGAGACACTTTCCCCGAAGGCCACATTCACTAACACCAACTGCTCATGCTAATGGACCTGTGGCCACAGCCCCTCGCACAACAAATGGCAACACACCATCCCGACAGTCACAGCAGTAAGAAGTTTTTCCTTTCTAAGATAGAAATAAATAGTATGAAGATATTAAAGAAGCTCTGTCATGGCATTTTTAGTTATTTTGACCACTTACTGTACTTGTAAAATTACTTTTGAATTGAAGGAAACCTGAAAAAAGTAGCTTACTAAATTAGAAAAACACCAAATAGATAATGATGAATCAAAAAGGAACAAGGATGGTTAAGGATGGAGAAGATTGACATGGAGTACAAATGAGGAACTAGAAAAATTTAGGCTAAACTTTTCACGATGCGCAAACCGTGATGTACATTGTACAGTTCCGGACAGAAGTAACTTAACAGGGAACGCATTACTGGAACACAAATTGAACACTCAGCTATGATGAACAAACTACAACATCTTCAGCAAACACTTTAGCATGGAGAATTACATGTAATTTGAAAATGCGGTCATGCAGTGAAGCACTTCTACGAAATTCAGAACATTTTCATGCTTTTGGATAAGTTTTTTTGCCTCATCTTGAATGAAAATTTATTGATATTGAACTTCCTGTCACGTTTCTTTCATTTGGTTGCCTCTATTTAGGAATTTTCGGTTTTAAAAGTGAACAGTATTTTTGTACGCTAGATTCCTGGATATGTATATTACGGCGATCCCCATAGTTTCTTTGTTTAGTTTATTTGCTTCGCTCAAATGTATTTTTTTGAGTCTTATTCAGCTACTACAGAACTCCTGGGAAAAGAAATAAGTGGGGACTATCTTATTGCCACAATAATCAAGGCTTGTAAAAGAACTCGATAAGGTGAAAGTGTAAATATTGCCTTGCTGCACAAAATTTCTAAATCTTTCAATTTTGTTAAAAAAATTCTTTGTTAAGCTTTCAGGAAGGGAATTTATTTTCAAAGCCTCTGCACACACATGAGTTAGTTCAAAGCGGTCATTTGAGGTACGTTGTATATTGATACCTTAATAGACTGCCTCGAGTCAATGAAGGTATCAATATACACCGTACCTCAATTGACTGCCTCGTGGAGGCGCGGTGGCCTCATGGTTAGTGTGCTCAACTTTTGAGCTAGTGCTCTGGGTTCGAGCCCTGGCCGGGGACATTGTGTTGTGTTCTTAAGCAAGACACTTTACTCTCACGTCCCTCTCTCCACCCAGGTGTATAAGTGGGTACCGGCGAATTTAATGCTGGGGGGTAACCCTGCGATGGACTAGCATGCCATCCATGGAGGAGTAGAAATATCCCTAGTCGTTTCATGCTACTGAAACTGGGATATGTTCCGGCCTAATGAGCCACTTAACCTTATTGACTGCCTCACAACATTAACTTTTAAACATAATTTCTTGTACCAAGTTTACAAACTGAAAGTTATTCCACTGACAACAAATTAGAGATGGTAAGTGAAGGCAAGGCTGAACAGTAGCTGGGCTGAGCAGAGCTGATAAATACAATCATGGCTCTTTTCAGAGCCACCCTAGTTCTTTTCAGAGCCACAAATTTGAAAAAGTCAATGACCAATATTGTCTTCTTCTGTTTATGGTATTTAGAGTTTTTGAGTCCTTTAATGGGTTTAATCATTGGGGAAATTTGTCAAAATTATATTTTGACAAATGAACATATTCGGCTATCAGACGCACCCTGTTTGCAGAGCAGACTTTGATTGAACAGGCACATTTTCTTTGAAAAAAGTCTGCACCTTATAACCAAAACATATGGTGGCTTTTTATGAGCATTATCAACCAAGTGTATCAGTTTGCCAGTATGCTTGTTACTGAACAAAGGGGGTTTGTATTACAGGAGACCAAATGATGGAGATGTACAAAGACGGCACAGTAGACAAGCAGCAGCAAGACAGAGACCTGTCAGCACTGGAGCATTAGCTACTACTGCAGCAGCAGCTGCTAATACTTCCCAAAGTTCCTCTCCTGGGGTTAACACCAGAAGTAATGTTTCTGCCTCCACTCCATCAGTTCCTCATCCACCTCCTCATGGACAGTCACCCCAACAAGGTGCAGTTACTGATTCAATGATAACACAACCAGTGTCATTAAAAGAAGTGAAATCTGCCTTATGTCCTATATGTCCTATACAGTACCGCTCAAATGTAAGTTACCACCGTCTCGCGAGATGCGTCTCATTTCTCATGAGTGCACTGGAAGTACCAATACGCGAAAGCATTGACCATCAAACCTTGACTCACTTTTTATTCAAACTTGTAAACATGCAAAACCACGCTTTGATCTTGAAACCTTGACTAACATTTTATTCAAACTCGTGAACAAGCGACACCACGCTTTGATCACGAAACCTCGACTCGGACTAACATTTTATTCACACTTGTAAACATGCGAAACCACGCTTTGATCATTAAACCTTGACTAACATTTTATTGAGTTATTTTTTTGTAAAAAAATATCTCTTAGTCGGCGCGTCGAGTATGTTGTGGACGGGTCAATGGATCAGTGAGTCAGTGAATCAGTGAGAGATGTATGTCACACCAATCAGATCGGATCTACTATAAACAGCCAATCAAATTTATTGTTAGTTACAAAGGTAACTTGATATTTTTGTTTTTCACAAGGAGTAAATTCAATTAGACGTCACGCATCGTTGCTTCTAGTTCTTACGAAAGGTTTTAGAGGAGACGAGACTATTTTGATTTGAAAGAGTTCGAACGTTTACAATAGGTACAGGTAACGGTTGCTGTGTTCTTGTTGCGTGCAAATATAACGAGATATTTTTATTTTTTCGTTACAAAGGGTAATTTGACACTTTTGTTTTTCACAAGTGAGTAAATTCAATTAGAGCTGGCAAATCATCACCACTTGTTCCCACGAGATGCTTGCTATTTTTAGTTACAAATGGTAACTTGATATTTTTGTTTTTCACAAGCAGTAAATTCAATTAGACGTCACGCATCGTTGCTTCTAGTTCTTACGAAATGTTTTAGAGGAGACGAGACTATTTTGATTTGAAAGAGTTCGAACGTTTACAATAGGTACAGGTAACGATTGTTTTGTTGTTGTTGCATGGAAATATAACGAGATATTTTATTTTTTAGTTACAAAGGGTAATTTGACACTTTTCACAAGGGAGTAAATTCAATTAGAGCTGGCAAATCATCACCACTTGTTCCCACAAGATGCCTGCTATTTTTAGTTACAAATGGTAATTTGACACTTTTGTTTTTCATATGGGAATGAATTAAATTAGACTGTCAACGTGTCAGAGGTGTTTTTTTCTCTTTCTTTTTTTGGTAAACTAGTGTTGTTGTGTAAAAAGGGTAAACTTAGGACTCGTATAAAATACGAAAAGTTCTCTTAACTTGACTATTTTTGAGCACAAATTCCTCTTGGGGGTTGAAAGGGCTATGACATCGGTGAGTGACAGGGAGTTATACATGTGGCGTGTCACACCAATCACGAAGTGGGTTGCATCAAAGAACGAATCAAATTGCCTGTTAGAAAATAAGATGGTATCTATGTGTCAAATTACTGTAGTTTGTTCAGTAAAACAGTGTACATGTCATCGATTTAGCTTTATGGAGGGAGAATTACATAACGAAAGTAATTTTTGTGATGCTCAACTGCTTGCAACGCACACACGCCAAGGCCTTCACTTCGCCTCTTTCCACTCTCAACATAAACCAGGCAGCCAGACTTTTAAACCAAAATTGTAAGGCCTACTATTCGTCTATCTTAGAGATTTAAGATCGTATGTATATCATAAATTCTCACTTTCTTTCGTGCTGTGCATCGTAGCCAAAAACACTTGTCAAATTAACTAAATTGTCACTGTAAACACTCCCTTAAATGCTCCTATCTTCATAACCTTTTAATTAAAAAAATAACTCTTGCACGCCTTGCGTGCCTATGTTTCAAACTTGTGAACAAGCGAAACCACGCTTTGATCATGAAACCTCGACTAACTTTTTATTCAAACTTGTTAACATGCGAAACCAAGCTTTGATCATGAAACTTCGACTAACATTACATGTATATTCAAACTTGTGAACATGTGAAACCATGTTTTGATCATGAAACCTTGACTAACATTTTATTCAAACCTGTGAACATGCGAAACCACGCTTTGATCATGAAACCTCGACTAACATTTTATTCAAACTTGTAAACATGCGAAACCATGCTTTCATTGATGAAACCTCAACTAGTATTTTATTTAAACTTGTGAACATGCAAAACCATGCTTTGATCATGAAACCTCGACTAACATTTTATTCAAACTTGTAAACGTGCGAAACCACACTTTGATCATGAAACCTCGACTAAGATTTTATTTAAACTTGTGAACATGCGAAACCACACTTTGATCATGAAACCTTGACTAACATTTTATTCAAACTTGATTAAAACTCAGGACTGTCTTCAAAGATATAGTGTTTTGGCGTCTGAGTGAACGATTTATGCCAAATAGAATGGGAGATATTTTTTGCATTTGCCATGACGCTTCGGACAACAATAAAGTTCATTACGCTACCGACTCGTCGTCTCGTGCCGCTAAACAAAACTTTCTCTGGCAGAAAAATCTGAAATTAATGCAAACGGCGCTCCTCAGAAACTTTGTTTAAAATTCCTGTCGTCAAAGATATAGTATTTTGGCGTTTGAATGAACGATTTATGCCAAATAGAACCTGAGATATTTTTGTAACCGGTCATCTCGCCACCAGGGAGTTTTGCCACCAACCAAGTCGCCACCAAGCAAAAGTCACCTAGCCACCAAGTGAAGTCATCTCACCACCAAGCGAAGTCACCTCGCCACCAAGCACTAGAATTAAGTAGTCAAGGTGAATTAGCTGTTCGAACGAGAATAAAGTAGTCAAGGTGAATTAGCTGTTCAAACGAGAATAAAGTAGTCGAGGTGAATTAGCTGTTCGAATGAGAATAAAGTAATCGAGGTGAATTAGCTGTTCGAACGAGAGTAAACTATAGTCAAGGTGATTGAGCTGTTCGAACGAGAGTAAAGTTGTTGAGTTGAATTAACTGTTCGAACTAGAGTAAAGTTGTCGAGTTGAATTAACTGTTCGAACTAGAGTAAAGTGGTCGAGGTGATTTAGCTGTTCGAACGAGAGTTAAGTAGCCACGGAAAGTCGGAACATTTTTCTCTTACACAAAATTTAGTGTTTGTTTGAGTTAGCGGTTATTGGAGAGCAAACAAATGTAGGCAACTGAATTATGAGTAAATGATATCTAGTGCCAAAATACACACAGTATCAGGATTGAAAAATTACAGAACAAGATTCGCAAAATCAAGTCTTTGCCCTCTTGTTCACATGAATTGAAATGCATGTAGCTCTTCTTATACATGTAGTTTATGCAGATATAAAACCGATGCATATCTTACTGTATGTTGGACAGTCGGATCGATTTGCCAACAAACTGCAGAGCAGCAACCGTTACACATGTCCTGTTTCTTACGTGTAATATGTGCCATACTAAATGCTTTAGTGAGTCTTGCGAGAAATAAGACTCATCTTGTGAGAAACAAGACGAGAGGTGGTTACTTACCTTTGAGCGGTACTGTAGTGTATATTAAGTAGCATCCGGCTTTGCTATGGTACAGGTTTTTTCACTGGTTTGAGTCACAGACACTGTCTAGCTATAAAAGATGCTGTTCAAGGTCCAAAGTCATATTTCTTAGTTTCTCTAAGCTACTGCTTACATTCACATTGAATTTTTTTTTGAATTCCCTCCCTCCCTCCCTCTCTCCCTTGGGGGCTTTTGTTCTTGTGTTATATTCAATAAACTGGGACCACCTCTCACAGCTTTGGTTAGTGAAGTCTCCTTAGCAACTTCCCCAAGCCTCATCCGACTTGTCTATTACTCTTGTTGGATCCAGCAGTGCTGGGGTGATAGTGAGGCTTTATCCGTTGGCATTCAGTATATATTGCAAGCCGTTTTGCTCCTTTGACTTACTGTGCAGAGTAGGTTTCCAAAGTGAGCTGAAACAACGGATTGCTAATAATGAGATAAAATGGCATATCCCTTTCTTTTGAGACTTGTAGGACTAATAGGTAGGTAGGTACATGTATTCTCATCACTTTACAAGGCTTCTGGCTCTTGAATAAGATGTTAACAGAGCACTTCTTCGTTTTCAGCTGGAAACAGTACTAATGCTTCCTCTACAAGACAGAGACCAGGGAATGAGGAACCACTGCCTCCTGGGTAGGTTACTGTTATTACAAGAAAAATGACCAGATAATCACTTTTAAGTACTGGATATACATTTTTTTTATGAACTATTCAATGCAAACTTAAAAACAATTGAGAAATACTAATAAGAAAACAAATTATGGAAAACAAGCAGTTACCTTAATTTCTGGCTGATTACCCGCGGGTAATGTGTTAATTTTTCTGCAAGTAGTTGCTGGTGCGGGTTATAGGAAGGTGCGGGTAATGAGATAATTTTTAAATCTTCTGGTACAGTTTTAAAACCGTAAGCAGAGAAAAAATATAAAAGTCATTATAAGAAACTGTTCCTAAAAACTGTGTATTGCCTCATTTATCCCACTTTAATTGCCTAATAGACTTAAATGCTTTTGATGAAAACCGATGCAAATTGAAAACATAGCAACAAATATTGTTGGCAAACAAGATCTTTTATCATATGTGTGTCATTTCTTTCTTACCTTGCTAATTTCACAGCTTGTTTCTTTGTTTAGTTTAAAATAAAAACATTATTCACCAACTGGAATAATAAACTCAGAAAATAAAACACTGAAAATGTGAAATAGCAGGCTTCAAAGTACTTCACACCCAGGAATTCACACAGAAAAAATGATGCCGACTTGTTCAATTCATGGCACCACTGCTGCCGCATAATTAATATGACGCAACATAAAGGTGATTGTCGGCACGCATGTAAATAAACATTCACAGACAAACTTTTAAAACGCCAGAATATTTGGTGCATCAGTAAAATATTCCTAGCAAGTACTGCCTTGAGGTAGAGAGTATTTTTCTGTTTCAAGCAATTTCTTAGAGTCATTAGATCCTGAGATATCGATGTTTTTTAGAACAGACTTTTTACAAGCAGTATCATTAAATGGTAGATCAAAAACAATAGACGTGAGAACTTACTAATTACACACTATAAAGATGAAGTTTTTACTTGATTCAAAACATTATAAAAAGTTAATTGACTGAATGAGAGATACATGCTTCAATCATTTACGATAAGTGTAGCCACGAGTAATTTTGAGTCAAAATGCCCAATGTTAAACGTGCATGTCTGAGTTTCACTTTTGAGTAGAAGCTTAAAGTTATTGCTCGTGCAGATGAAAGTGGAACCGAGCAGCAGCAAGAGAATTTGAAATCGACGAATCCATGATCCGCTACTGGCAAAAGAAAAAAGTGTCACAACAAAGCTGCCTAAATGCCAACGCACCTGCCGTACTGGCATCGCCAAATTTCCTGCATTGGAAAGACCATTGAAAGAGTGGATCATTAGTCAAAGAGAAAACAGCTGTGCAGTCAACCTGTCATGATCCATCTAAAGGCCAAAGAATTGGCAAGGCAGATGAATGTTGCTGACTCTGACTGTAGTTGTTTTACCTTTCTTTGTTTGTGCTTCACATCCCATCCCCCATCAAATCAGAAAATTTTACACTCGCCCCAGCTCTCAGTCAACCTGGGTGCGGGTTATCTGCCTGCGGGTAATCTGTTGAAATGTTTTTCTTGTTATTGCGAAAAATGGCCGATGCGGGTAATCTACCAAGCGGGTAATCGGCCGGAAACTATAGTATGAGATACAAATGTATAGAAGTGTTACTTCATAGTTTTCAACTACTATATGCTAGTTTGATAGTGAAATGGTTTGTTTGTGTTTTTACACTAAGTATGTCCTAACTTGAAGCCTAATACTTTTCCTTCTTATTCTTCCTTTCAGTCAGTAAGCTCAGAAAATTTTTTTACCCTGTCACAGTGCTGGTGGCTTGTTTATCAGCCACTTAGTCATGTGCTCTGGATCTGTAACACTTGTGGCCTCTTTACCAGACAAACAAGTCTTGAGGCCCTTTAAACCTTCTCATGTAACATCATCATACACTATACTCCTCCAGGTTACTAGTCCCAGCTTGCAGCTAACTAATAGGCTACTGCGTGTCCCTTTATATAATGCCAACATAAAACCTGGGAGGTTTCCTTTATTAACTTCAAGTCAATAATCAACTAAGTGGTACGCATTGATACTCTTGGCTGGGGTAGAGAGAGGCAGGCTAGGGCTTGAACCTGGCCTACTCCAGCTAGACTCCAATGAACTATCATGCTACCCAACTGGCACTAATTTTATGAACCTCAATAATCTTATATTGCCATAGAACTTTTCATGGAGCGCTACACCTGTATGCATTCTATGCTATCTGTTTAAATGGATGCCGCTAAGGTTTTATTTATGATAAGGTCTTGCCGTTTTAACTTCCTCATGCTTTATTGAATGAGCCTATCCAGAGCTTCCATTATTGGCAGCCAGCTCCTAGATGGAAACCGTTCCCATGGCTGGCAAATCCTGGAAACCATGCAGAAGGGGAGACAGGCAATTGTCACAATGAATTAACAGTGAAAAGAGTCAAGAAAGTGAGGGGGAATGCTTGAAAACATGCTCCCATGCAAAACAACGTTTGCTGTAAACACTATCACTTTGAACGATGCCAAAACATCTCAGTCCAAGAGCAAATGGAATCCTGGTGCATGCACATATCAAAAACACCGCTGACTACCATGGGAATGCAAGCGCTCCTTGTTGTTAACTCCGTTAAATTGTATTTAACTGCATCTAAAGTTTTCAAACAGACTTGCTATCAGGCATGATACACAAATAATAAGGAAGTATGGGATTTACAATGGTGTTTAACCTTAATATATTTATTTTGGCCATTTTCCATGTAGTATTGTTATTGCAAGAATAGCCATGAAGCCAATCCACAAAAGCTCCTCTTCCGTTCTTGAAGTAGTGTGCCTGATTTTTTTCTGTTTTAGGTGGGAGCAACGTGTGGACCCTCACAGCAGAATATACTATGTAGATCACAACACACGTACAACTGCATGGGAAAGGCCTCAGCCTCTTCCACCAGGGTTAGTATAACTCATTTTCCTCCATTCTTCAGTGCTGTATTGATAATATTTATTGAAGAATAAAACCTCAGTTTTTGTCTTTATTATCTGGCATTATGAAAATTGACACAGGATGGATGTAAAGAAGCAAAGTTTCAAAAAAAGTTCTCAAAAACAAGTTAATTTTCTTATAAATTTCATCTTTAATGAAACAAAAATATACAATCACTCTTCAGGTGGGAACGGAGAACAGACTCTCGAGGAAGAACATATTATGTTGATCACAACACTAGAACAACTACGTGGCAACGGCCAACGGCAGAAACAGTCAGAAATTTTGAGAACTGGCAGATGCAGAATAGAGCTTTGCTTAACACAGAGCGGCAGAACTTCCAGCAGAGGTTTCTCCTCCCAGTAAGTGTCAATGGTGTTTATCTTTTCATAAGCTCTGTTTCCCAAAGAACCTGAGAAGTTGATATTGCTAAAAGATCTGGGTTGGTGTTCTACTAGTTGCCTGAGACCACCAGTTGAATTTATCAAACCCATGCATGGAATATTGATAACAAGAAGATCTTTTAGATCTTATAACCACGCTTTTAAAATTTAACTGTTTTCTTAGCACTACGGTTGAAACACAGGGCACATTCCAAATTAGTCCTTTATGATTCAGTGATTACTGTAGACACCACATCACTTGACCATCACAAACTGTATTATTGCACCATCGCTCTGAGACTTAATGGTCTTAATCTGGCAGCTCGCTCGTGACATGCCCATGAATGATATAAAAAGGAAATTAATGCTATTAATAAACAGCTTTCTTCCTTAAAAGTCAAAATTTAATTTGTTTGTACTATGAGTAAAGGACAAGCAAAGCAGTTACGCGAGTCACACAATCCAAGGCGTACGGTATCCACCGCTAATTTTAGAATGGTTGTACTTATAAATGCTGCAAGTTCTGGCAAGCTTTTGTTTACCTCGGCAAATATTTCATTTTCCTTTGAATCTCTTAACTCGCTTCAATGAAACTGCCAAAGAATTCAGTTTAATTGCCTAAACCCACACGAAATACTCACAAAATTGCAAATAAATAAATGACTATTAATAAACAGCTTTCTTCCTTAACCCTTTCACTGCTACAAGGACGTACTGAGTACGTCCTGTATCAGATTACTTATATGCTATATGGACGTACTCAGTACGTCCAAAATCCAAGCACTTATATGGATATTTCCGCACATTGTAAAAATAATAAAACGGCACACAAATAAACTTTTGAGGGTCTGGTAAAGACTAGTACACTTGGTGACAGATACATGAAGAAAAAGTTAACTAAACGGCATTTTCTTGTCAAGCACATGTTATCCGCCATCTTGGATTTTCCACGTGTGTTTTCCTGGTGAGTTGTGTGATTGTTTAGTCCTTTTTTCGTTTGAAATTGGCAAGTTATGGCTAGGTATACTGTGAATGAAGTTCTAGATAGATTGTGGAACGAATCTGGCGATGAAGAAGACATTTCGGGCGACGAGTTTGATCAAAGCGACGAAAATGATGAAGATTATATGGAGTCTGAAAGCTCAGATCACGATTCTTTTATTGTACATTTCATTTCTGTAGCTTAAAACTGTGTGCAAGATTAAATATATCTTTATATTTCAAAGTTGGTGAAAATACTGAAATTTGGCCCGCACAGGGGTGAAAAAATGGCTCGCGGTGAAAGGGTTAAAGTGGTACTATGATGAAAATTGCATCTTTCCTATTGAAGCCATTTTATAACATAAACAAGTAGCCTGTATGAGAAGAAAAATGCTGTTTACTTTTTGCAAATGTCTCTTTTTATTCCAGAGATATTTGAGTTTTTAAAATATGCAAATTAGCCAAGCGATGACGTCATATTCTCAACCTAATTTTGCTCATATATGATGAAAAAGGATATCTCAGCCAATTTGTACAGTACGATTCTACTAAAACTCCACAATAGAGGCTTAAAAGTTTTTTACCATAGCAACATACTGGGTTCCAGACCTCCCCAAAGTTAAAGGCATTTCTGGCCACCCTCAGCATTTCATTTTCATATTTGCAAATGGTGCCTTGTATGCATGATCTAGCAGGCATGTAAATATGTAAGCTAGGGTTTGTGGCCCCATTTAGTGTTTTTCGAGCTGAAAATCACTACATACATACATCCTTTATTTGGTAAAGCAGGTTAATTAATTGGCAGCTAATGCTGATGTGGACCTGCTATCTACTTAACACACTACATAAGTAAACATCAACCTAAAGAGAGAATTATAAATGTAAAGAAAACATAAGTAAAGAGATAAGCATAGAATGACTATATAAATAGATTTAAACAATGCATTAAAAGATAAGATGATGATTAACCAAAGTAACTAGTAATAAACTACAATCCTCGACAAAAGTCTTGGCACGCTTGCCCACTTTTGCAGTATCTGTCAGGGAAATTAATCAGTTCGTCCCCCTTCCCCCCAATTCAATGTTGTTTATCGTGATGAATTCGTCATTGCTCTTGTCCAACATTGTCGGGGGGAAGGGGGTTCCTTATTCCAGTGATTCCATTAGTTATTGCTTCCAAAATAGCTTGTCAACGCATGTTCCAGTTATCTGATCTAGGCGTGCCAAGGACTTTTGTCGAGGATTGTATTTGCGTGACCACTGTGATATGTTGAGTAGAAAATCCTATGAAAAGGCTTCATGTTTTGTGTTAATTTGTGATGGCATTGCCTTTGGCAGCACAAATTAATGTTTTACGTGCTTCAAGTTTTCCTGTTTATGATTTTGTATATAATTATTCAGTTTTAGGCGTTGTACGTGAAGCTTATTGTAACACGTAAGAACTCTTGCCCGTCGAACAGCTTTTCTCAAGATCATTCGAGAATATATTTTCTTGCACGGCCTGCGTGTACATGTAGTTGTTACTTAAACGAGCCATACACTGAGTTTAGCAGAACAAATGTGTATCTTTGCGGTATTTTGCTTCTTAGAAAGGAATGGTTTTCTCCAAAATTATTACAGCTAAACAAAGAGCTTATGCTCTGTACTTGAGGAGAGAATCTAATACATCGTTTCAAGTCATAGCAGACAAGTGCGGAATATCGAAAAGTTCTGCTCGGCGAATATGCGGTCATCAGCTGCTTTATGCGAAAAAGGAGATTCAACCAAGAAAAGGACGGCCCAGCAAAGTATCGGAAAGAGACAAGCGAATCCTGTTCCGAACTCTGAACAGAATACGAACCGTGAATGTAAACTTTACCGTGAAACAGCTAATGAAAGAAACAGGATTTACCATTCAGCTGGCAAGTGAGAGGACATTTTCCTGTTATTTAAATAAGAATGGTTATTATTTCCTTCAGGCACGAAAAAAAGGAATGCTGAACGAGAAAGACAAAAAACAACGTTTGAAATACGCTAAGCAAATGAAACGTCACTTATCGAGTAATCCAAACTTCTGGAAAGAAGACATCGCGTTTTATCTGGACGGAGTTTCTTTTGTTTATAAGCGAAATCCATTGAACAACTCGGCATCGCCAAAGGCAAGAGTATGGCGTAAACAAGGCGAAGGACTCCAAATAACCGCAAAAGGCTCAAAAGATCTGGCTGGTGGACGAAGACTTCACTTACTAGTGGCAATTGCTCATGGCAAAGGCGTGATTTTAAAAGAACCTTATGAAAAAATGAATGGCCTGTTCTTCTCGCAGTTCATAAGGGACCATTTCAATTTATGCTTTGCTGCTGCCAGCCCAAAAAGAAACGGACAGCGTATTTTTGTCATGGACAACGATCCCTCACAGAACAGCGGGCCTGCTTGCCAAGCTATGGAAGAAGTTGAAGCAGAACGGCATAAAATTCCTCCCCGATCGCCTGACCTTAACTCTCTCCAAATTAACAACCTCCCAGTTTTCTATCGCGAAGTGTTGCAACAGTGGCAAAGTTCAAAACACGCCTTTCGAAATGATACTCTCCCCCACAAAGAAATAATTTGGAATAATCGCAACATTATGATTGATGGTAAACCACTCTTTTTTAAGTGTTGGTTTGAAAACAATATTACACGTGTCGAAGACCTCCTTGACAATAACGGTAACTTTTTATCCTTTAATCAATTTTCCGAACAATATCAACTGAAAACCCCTTTCACTCTCTATCTTGGATTAATCAGCTCTATCCCTACCCAATGGAAGTCAGAAATAGCAAAACAAAAAATGTATTCGCAAACTTCAAACGACAAAAACAAAAATAGCGCAAACACAATCTCCACCAAAACTGTATACTCTGCTTTGTTAAAAAACGTCTTTTCTGCCCCTACCGCGGAAAGCAAAATCTTAAGATACGGTTTTACTCAGGAAAACATTCACAGAGTTTATGAACTGCCGTTCAAAATAAAGAATGACATAAAAATAACAATGTTTCAATACAAGATAATTCACAATATTCTTGCAACTAATGTTAGTCTCTTTAGAGCCAAAATACGTGACTATGATATATGCCCTCAATGTTTGACTGACAGGCACACTATAGATCACATGTTTTTACATTGCTCTCTAACTTCATCCTTTTGGAGCTCATTTCAAAACTGGTGGGTTAGTAAAACTAAGGAAACTGTCACTTTATCAAATAGTATGATCTTATACGGAATTTTTGAGAAGATGGAATACATATATTCTCTGAATTATGCTCTCCTCATCGCAAAGTACTCTATATATAATAGCTGCTTGCACGAAAAAGAGCTTTGTTTTGACAGCTTTCTAGCACGCTTAAAGGAAAAAATTAATATACAGCGAGAAATTGCTATAGCCAACAACAAAATTACAATATTTAATAAAACATATGGAAAGATCTTGTAATTTTTTTTTCTCTGCTTTTCTTCAACTTTCTTTAGTTCTTTTTTTTTATTATTATTATTATTTTTTTTTTTTGTTAACTTACATTTAGTGTGTTCATTCTTGTACTAATCCGTAGTGTCTTCTCTTCGTTTCTTTATTACCATTTTTTTTTTTACCGAAATGAAAAAAATGTAAGATGTAAATTTAAGGATAAGGATAAAATAAAAAACATGTAATTTCGTTAAAAAAGGTAATCACATTGTATTGTAAGTAGTGCGTAAGTAATTGAGTTGTTATATATTTTTGTTGGTAATGTATTGGACTTTAGAAATTGTAAATTTTGTAACCGTTGTAAACTATGTAAGTAGATCTAGTAGTGTATTTGTGTTGTAAGTATTGTAACTCTAATAAATCATTTTGCAAGGAAAAAAAAAAAAAAAAAAAAAACCGATAGAGAACATTTTTCATGTGTTGCGAAACTTGTTGGATGATGAAGCCGAGTCGTGTAACATTACTCACGAAACTTTCGATCAATTCAAAGGAAGAGTTCTTCGTACACTTGCATTGACACTAAACTTATAGATAAGACTATTGAAAGCAAGTCAAAGCGCATTGATGCTGTCTTCGCCTCCAAAGGAGGTCGATCAAAGTACTAAAATGAAAAAGGCATTATTCTTCGTAAGTTTAGTGTTTTTTTTACCGTGCCAAACCCGATCGCAAATACAAAAGTAGAGCGAATTCCCAGCAAAGATACAGGTCATTTATTTTAACAATAAGAGCAGGTAATACTTGTTAGAAAACTTGAATAGAGTTTCAGAAACAAACCGGAAGTGGACATTGTAACATTTCTCGCAAAGCGGCATGCACATGACGGCAGCACTTTTCGTGTTATTTCGTGTTCAATTTCGAGCTATCGGCCTGGTTAAATTAACTGAAATTCGTCTACATATTGCTTACAAAATTGTTAACACTTCAGAATGCTAAATTACCCGATATTAAATACCTTTTCAACAGTACTCGTCAACAACTAAGAGAAAGATTGATTATGAATCAATAATTTCCCAGTTGTTTGCCGAGTACTGTTGAAACGCCCCTAAAACCTTGAATATTTGGCTTAAATGCACTTTAAAGTATTAAAGATCGCTGTTTCAAACCTATATGTGCAATTATCTAAGTGACACGATTGACAATATAACCAAACAGTCGTTTTTATCGGCCGAGTACTGTGGATTATCGGCCGAGTACTGTGCAACGGTATACGCAAAAATTACTTCCGTTTGCACGGAAAATTACTTGTTTGCCAAAATGAATTGAGCAAAGCAGTGTCCACATGGAATTAAATTCTGTTGCTCAGGCTGAGGTATCTGACGCCAGAAATGGAACATACGCCAACGGACCTCCATCATCTGAGTGTTTGCACGGTCTATTGAAGTACCCTTTACCAAGACTAGAGGTGCGTCAGCTGTTGCAAAGAATGGAGTATCGTTGGTGAGCTCGATGTCTTGTTTACAAAATGTTTTGGGCGCAGGAAGATGCACAGTGTCGCCCTCCAAGGCCTGAAGAAAATCGGCCCATGCAATTATAGCTGGATTCCATCGAAAATCGTTCAGAAAGATTATTTCGGCGTCTTCCGCCCCCACCCAAGCGAAAGAACCCGTGGCGGGATTACAAAATGAGCGATAAATCTTTTTTAGCGGCAACAACATAAATGTTTTCCCGCTGTTCGCTGGGCCGTAAACATAGATATTTTGATACTTGCCTCTCCCGTCCTTTAGAGCAGTGTAAATTGCGTTACAAAACACTTCAATTGAAATCTCGTGTCGTTTTAAAAGGCTTTGAGTGGCATCAATCCACCTTCCTTGGCATCCTTCGCAGCATTTCGCATCCTTGCATTCTTCCAGCAGCTGAATGCGTGTTTTCTTAGACCGGGCTAATTTAGCTTCCGCCTCACTGAACTCTTTAGCAATAGCGAGTGCTTCGTCAACTGCCTTAGTTCCTTTGTTAGCGATGAATTGTGCAACGGAAGTCTTGCCCTCTCGCTCTTGTTCAACGGCTAAACAGACAAGCTCAAGCCTTGTTGTAATCTTCTTCGCTTGAATGAGCTGTGTAATGTCGTAGACAGACAAACGCTTCTCCTTCCGATTTTTTTTCCTTTTCGCGCTACCTCCCTCAGGATTTTTTCCTTTTCTTTTCTTGGCGGCAATAGCTTTCTCGGTCTTTGGAGCATCCCGTAAATCTGGGTGACTTGTTGAATGCAACGCCTTATTCCAGTGATTCCATTAGTTATTGCTTCCAAAATAGCTTGTCAACGCATGTTCCAGTTATCTGATCTAGGCGTGCCAAGGACTTTTGTCGAGGATTGTAGATATCAATAATACATAAATTCATCACTAATATTATTCGTTGCAGTAGAGTTGGTGCCGAAATAAATTTGATCAATGCATTTAGAGAAATTCTTAATGCTAGCCTTGAAAGATGAGTAACTAGGCTTGGACTTAAACTGACTAGGTAGGCAATTCCAAACAATGCTAGCACGATGAGTGAAAGAATCATGCAAGGCTTTGGATTTAGAACATTTAAGGTTCAGTCTTAAGTTGTCTCTTAAATTGTGTGAAGTCACATGCTTTGTAAATAAACTGCTTATGTCATCAGGCGCTAAGTTGTGAAAAGCCTGGTATGCAATAAAGGCAAGTCTTCTCTTATACATGTAATGTATAGATGACCATTTTACCGCGCTGAGAACTGCATGATTTGGGATAGATGTGCTGATATTGTGAATCAGTCTGGCAGCACGGATGTGTGAATCCTCAAGGTCGGCCAACAATTTGGAAGATCCCCACAAAGATATACAATAATTCACACTTGGCAAGATACCTTTGAAGTAAATAGATTCCAAAGTGGATCGATTGAAGGTCTTCATCTGTTTAAGCTTAAAAATCTTTGCGTTGAAGTTTGAGTTAACCATTTTGATGTGGGGAGACCAATTACATTGTAAGTTTGTTGTCGAGTTTGACTCCTAAGCAAGATAAACTGGAAACACAACTGATCGTTTTGTTGTCTATAGTGATGGGTCTGATTGGGCCGATGAATGGTATTTTTGAGATAAACATTACTAACATATTGAAATCAAGTGGGTGGGGACTGGAAAAGAGTGAGTTGCCATGGGAACAGAACTTTTTATAGCCGTAGGTGTGTTTCCTGTAGAACTATTAGCCTGTAAAGTTTCAATGGTCTGTGGTGCAAATTGGCCAAGATAGCTCTATTTATTGCCAACGAGCCAGCCGAGCGAAGACGCTCGGCTGGCGAGGCGGCAGAGAATAGTGCCGCGCGAAGAATGACGTATGCGAAAACATTCTCGATCGAGCTCTGAAAGTGTAAGTGTAAGGTGTAAGATATAACAATGGCTCAGTTTGAGCCAATTGCAAGGACGGGACTATTCGAGCTATTGTAGTTTTTAGCCAATCAGGAGGCGCATTACATCTAGACTTGTCTCGTGGAATATCATTGATTTCTTTTGCTGGTGTGTTTATCCAACTGTGAACAATTTCATAGTCTCAGAACGTATCGAACCAGCGTGTTTCCTCTCTCACTTTATCGAAATGAAAGTTCAATTGGGGAGCGTACCCTTTACAAAACTCTTCTTCTAATTCGAATATTCAGGAAAACTGTTAGACAAGAGCAAATCCAAGACACAAAATCGACATGAAAACGAACCAGCGTGTTCACCACGGAATTGAACGAGCCTGTTCATGAATTGAAACAGTGTATTCCTTCTCTGTTTACCTATATCGAACTGAAAGTTCCATCGGGCAGCTTTTTTGGAAAGATTGTGTTCACCAGTCGAACCACTAGAGCAAATCCAGTGTTGAAATCTAGCATATCGAACTGAAGGTTGAGTCGGCAGTGTTTCCGAACAGAACTGAACGAGCGTGTTTATCATACAGTCGAATCCAGTGTTCAAAACACAAATCGGATCTGTTTTGCGACAGAATTAAACGAGTCGTGTTCATCAATCAAACTAGCGTGTTCTCTTTCACTTTGACTTTGCCCATCATATTGAACTGAAAGTTTGACCGAGCAGCGATACATTCCAATACTCTTGATATTCAGGGATTGCGTGACGAACGTTACCTGCCGGTAAACGCGATATAATTTTCTCTCGGTAATGTTTGCAACAGAAGAGAACCAAAAATCCGTTATGCTGTATTAATAAACCCCTTATTATAGCACAAATTATTCGCTCGTTGGCACTCTATCGATAGGTATACCTAGTATACTTGAGATAATATTGGGTTGAGTATATGACGTCATCAGTCATCTCATTTGCATAATTTACACATCAAACTTAAATATCTTCGGAACTAATGCAGGTATTTGCAAAGGGTAAACGGCATTTTAATTCTTTTATGGAATTCTATGCGATACACCTAAAACATCAAGGGGTAAAAATTTGATCATAGTACCGCTTTAAATGTCAAATTTTAATTTGTTTGTGCTGTAAGTAAAGGAAAAGCAAAGTCAGACAATCCAAAGTTTCCGCTATCCATCTGTGGCTAATTTTAGAACGGTTGTGTTTTTGTGCCCTGGCGTTGATATAAACACTTTAATTGTCTAAACCCACAAGAAATACTCACAAAATTGCAAATAAATTAATGACTGTCGCTTCTGCTGAAATAAACTTGCAAAGTAAGCACGATCATATTTATCACATAGCCGAAGTGAAAGCTGCGATGTCAGTGAATTCCATGACTGGCGTAATAAATTTTTTTAGCATATTTTATATTCTCTTTGAATCCAACGCCTCGATAAAACAAAAAGAAAATATATTTTATATACAATAAAGTAAACAACAGCCATAACATTTTTCCGTAACAGATTTTAGCAAATGTCAAAAAAAAATGTCAAATGTTTGTTTATAGTAGACATGCACTTAGCTACACCAAGCTAGTTTACAGGCATGCCACTCAAACAGCTGAAACAAATAATTCAAATTAAACATAACACTGTTAAGAATCCCAACTGGCCGGAGGCAGACCAGTTGGCTATTTACAAGTGTGGCCAAGGATTTGAACTCGGGCGTTCCGTGAAACAAATCCAGCTAGTGGCCAGAGCGGGACTCGAACCCGGGACCGCTGGATTGCGAGTCCGACGCGCTGACCACTTGGCCACGCTACCTCCCATAAACCATAAGTTGCGTGAGTCGACATTTGGCCGAGTGGGAGTTTGGGTCTGGTCACTGACAAAACTAAAGAAAAACAATAAGATCATTCAGATCTTATAACCGCGCTTTTAAAATTGAACTGTTTTCTTAGCACCACAGTCGCAAAGCAGTGCACATTCTATTTACAACCCAGCCTTTATAATAAGTTCCTCAGTGTCATAACTCATGCCGCTGTGGCGCAGTGGAGTAGACGATTGCCTCCCAATTGAAAGGTTGTGAGTTTGAATCCTGTAGGAGACCAAACTTTTTTTAAATTTTTTTTTGTTTGCTTATTAACAGATATACAGAAAACGTTCACCAAAACCAAGCGTCTGCCTTTCCGATACGTAAAAGAAAATTTACCAAAACAGTGTTTACTTTCCGATGAAATATCATATTAAGTACATCGATCTCGAAATCAAAGTATGTTAGCCTTGTTCGAGCACTAATAAGTTATCACAACTGTCAGATAGGATTGCGAAGGGCAAATGATGAACACTTTCCCTTAAAATCGAATCAAAGAGAATGACCCTTGAAGTCTTTCCTTTCTAATCGTATGTAAGCCTAAATGCGACTTGTGTTACGTTCAGGTCAATCATACAGAGCGCTACTTACAAACAGCTACGCTATTAATAAACAGCTTTCTTCCTTAAAAGTCAAATGTTAATTTGTTTGTGCTATAAGTAAAGAACAAGCGAAGTCAGACAATCCGGGGTTTCCACTATCCACAGCTAATTTTAGAACATAAACGCTGCAAGTTTTATCTTGTTTACCTCAGCAAATTTAATTTTCCTTCGAATCTCTTTACTCGCTTCGATGAAACGGCCACTCCTAAACCCACACGAAATACTCGCAAAATTGCAAATAAATTAATGACTGTCGCTTTTGACGAAATAAACTTACAAAGTAAGCTGCAATGTCAGCAATTCCATAGCTGGCGTAATAAATTTTTTAGTATATTTAATATTCTCTTCAAATCCAACGCTTCAATAAAACGAAAAGAAAATACATTTTACATATAATTTTATTAAAGAAAACAATATCCGTAACATTTTCCGTGTATTAATGTTCCAATATCCATGACATTGTCCGTGTATTTATGTTTCAACAACTTTTCGTGAATAAACATACAGATTGCGTAATTCAAAGTTGGCCGAGTGGAGGTCTGCGTCTGGTGACAGACAAAACGACGAAAAAAAAAAACAACGGGTAAAACATGAACCACGCTCAGCCCATGGCCGCGCGGTTAACAAGGAGTTTAAAAAACTTACAACTGCGCTCTTTTAACTCTTTTGCTCTTACAAAAACATTACGTAACATTTAGCAACAACGTTTTGCGAGTAAACATTACCCATCTGGTCACTGACAAAACTAAAAAAACAATATCTTTTAGATCTTATAACCGCACTTTTAAAATTTAACTATTCTCTTAGCACTACAGTGGCAGCGCAGTGCATATTCCAAAACAGTCATTGATTATGCATTGATTACTGTATTCCTCTGCCCATGTGTGGTAGCTGTATTAACGTGAAAGTGATATATCGCTTCGCTGTCAAGGTTTCTGATTACATTCTTTGCATAGCGTAACTTTAGCGTTATTTGTAATGGGAGATTTTTGTTTACCTCGAAGGAAACTAATACACGAAAAAGGTCATTTCATTCACCTTTGAAACAAATATAAATTTACATATGTTCCAAAATAGCTTTGCCATGGAAAAAAGAGTTCCTGGCGAGCACTGGGTTTTTTGTTTCACAAGACCAGCTTTTGGCAAATAAACAATACGGGTTGCATGAGCAGAGGGCGAGCAGAGGTCTGGTTCAGCTCACTGACATGAAAAAAAAAAACAACGTGCAGAGCAAGAACTACATTGTATGCTTGGCCCATGGCTGTGCGGTTAAAAATAATAAAATAAACCCTGTGCAGAGCAAGAACCACGCTCAGCCCATGGCCACGTGTTTAAAAAAAACTGATGGTAAAGTATCATTGTAAACAACCCATGCCTAGGGCAAGGAACATTTATGTAGCAATTCAGTATGTTGAACATCACTTTGTTCATGTCTCACAGACCACCTCTGTACCCGAAACAGATCCCCTTGGACCTCTCCCAGCTGGCTGGGGTAAGTTTTATTTCCTGACTGAGCATGCAGTGTTACAAGTGCTAGCTATAGACTGCTAACTTTCAACTATTACCTTGTGTACACAGAGAAAAGACAGGAATCCAATGGACGAGTTTACTTTGTTAACCACAACACTAGAGCTACCCAATGGGAAGATCCCCGAACTCAAGTGTAAGGATAGCTAAATGTATTTTTGTTGTAAAGCTCTTTCAATTTCAGTGAACACTTAGCAAATAAAGGCACGATTAAAGCTAGTTTAGGAGATAGAATATTAATATAAAATTGCTGTTGACATAAAGCACCTCAATGAAGCTAGGCAACATTGTGATTACATGTTAAGTGGAAAGCGGATCACACTTGGCTTAGGGAAATAATTGCTCTGCCAGACACTGACAAATAACTGAATATTCAATAATAATTTTTTTGTCATTTGATCACTGAGTTTGTTTTTGAATATTGTACTTTGTTGTTTGCCAATGAACCTGCCAAATTCAAGTACAATTCAAACAAGTGATGTTTTTGTTGACTGTATCTAACTGTAGAGTACTTGGTTCTGACACACCACTCCCCAGTGGCTGGGAAATGAGATACACAAATGAAGGCATACCTTACTTTGTGGATCACAACACACGCACAACAACTTTCAGTGATCCAAGGACAGGTGTAGCTCTTGGGTAAGCACCCTTTATAATTAATTTTATCATTAACACTGGAATGCAGTAGTCCATCTGTGCAGTCAATTGTGCACCTAAGTTAATTGTACACCTAAGTCAGTTTCATCTCCATGTCCAGAAAATTTCACTATGCTAAGTAACAAAATATAGTCTTTGATTTCGCTACCTAACCTTGTAGTACAGTGTACACATGTACATTGTAGCTCCATAGAAGATGAGGACTTGTATTACACCAGCTTGTCCTACAGTACATGTAGACTAGGTTGGGATGGAGTAGAGAGAAGGAGGTGCAGGGACTGACTGGTTGTTTAAATGTCAACTATCCTTATCAAAAGTTTTACTTTTCTCCGTTCATGAAGTGACGTTTAAGTAATTGTTTGCTACGGCTTCAAGTAAAACTTATTGTACTTTCTGCTACACAGCATTAAAGGTGCTGCTGGTGGTCCTGCTTATGAAAGAAGCTTCAGGTGGAAAGTTGGTCAATTTAGACATCTTTGTCAGGTAGAGACTGGTGTTTACTTAGCATTTTTTGGTTTCATTGTTTTTTTGTGGGATTATGCAATAATATTGCATAATCCCATATAGTCACTGGTTGTGTTGAAGGTTTGAGGATTTATAAAACCTGAGAATCTCTCAACTGATTGTTAATAGTTAATGAAGATGGTGAAAACTAACTTGCCAAATGAGAGTTAAAAGTTGATGAAGATATTGAAAACTCGAGATCATCGCATTTCACAAAGTGGCAGACAAGATGATGTTTGAAATGTAAACCACCTTTGCTTCTAGTCAAATATTTTCTAAATGGCTCAAACAGACCCAGGAACACAAGTAAATAAATGAAGAGCCTCAAGTATGAAATGTTTTTCAAACCAAAGCAAATTTCACTTTGGGCGAGCATGAAACCAGAGACCCCTCCCCCCAAACAATGTTGTAGAATATCATCAATAGCAGGCATTATTTGTCACACTACACAAAAACACCACATAGGAGGAAAGGGTCTATGTCTATACTGTCATGTTGTGTGTAGGATTATATGTAGATCATGTTGGGATGGGTTGGAGAGAAATGGCGACTGCTGCTGTTGTTGTTTGTGAAAAATCTTTATTATCCTTGGATTCTGAGTGTTTTCCTTTGTTTACAGTCAAATTCTCTTCCAAGTCATATTAAAATTACAGTCAACAGAACAAACATATTTGAGGACTCATTCCAGCAGGTTTGTAGACTCAGATGTTTACTAAATGTGACCTTCTTTGGGACACTAACGCTTTTCCGTTTCTAGGACGAAACCGTTTACAATCCGTTTATATACGTTTAAACGGTTCATCCAAGCGTTTAAACGGTTTGCTCATCCGTTTAAAAAATTTGCATCAGTTTAACGCTTTATCGAAAACGTTTAAACGGTTTGCTTATCTGTCTAAAAAAATTGCATCCGTTTAACGCTTTAGCGAAAAAATTTAAAAGGTTTGCTCAACCGTTTAACAATGTAGGAAAAACATTTAAATGGTTTGCTTATCCGTTTAAAAAGAAAGCTAGCAGCTTTTTAAAGTTAACCCTGCGAGCAGAACTATCAAGCTAACGATCGCTCGATAGTCGCGGAACGTAAACTGCAGGATAATATTTTATTTTACATTTAGTTCCAACTTATCCATGTTTATAGAATGCAAGTAATCGTCACATCCTCGGACAAACAACAAAAAAACTTAAAGTGCCACTAACCCCCAAATTTTTTTTTCGCTTATATAAATTTCCTTTTTCTCCTAATCACCACTGCGAAAAAATTATCGTTGTAGCTATTTTTGTTAATTTTCTACGCATTTTCAAAGTTTATAATTTTGCACATTTCCATGTTCACGACCAAGGAATAGCGGAGAATGGGACGAGTTGGCTTCTGACATCATTTCAGGAATAACAATGTTTTCTTTCTGAGAAGAATAGACCCTTTGCATAAATGGCGCCTAAATTTGAATAACAATACTTATACATCCTAAGCCTCACATTCATGTGAAAAATCCTTTGTCTGAAAACGTGAGCCCGAGGCTAAGGATGTATCAAGTATTGCTATTCAAATTTAGGCGCCATTTATGCAAAGGGTCAATGTATGCCAGCATACGATAGTGTGTGTCAAAATCGTTGCAGAATGCAAGGAAGATGTGTTGTTGGAGACTGTAGCAATACAGGATACGAAGAATAGAGTATTTCCCTTCATTTGATACCTCTATCCCGATGAAACTCGACCAGAAACGAGAAAAAGACCAAAGAAGTGGCTGATTGTGCGAAGCGAAAGTCGGGGAGCCGTCGAGGATTTCTTCGATCTCGGTTTCGCCTCTACTATAAAACCCTATAGTTTTTCATGGCCTGTATATCCTTCTCTATCTCTAGTGGAAAGCTTGACATTTTCATGGTACTACATACATGTATGACGCGAATTTGGGATAAGCTGGAAGCCATCTGACTATTCCAAGTGCAAGCAATCGATCCTCCAAGTCCATCACATGAAATCACACGGTAAACTAAACGCATAGGATTTTTTACTCGAAATAGACACATCTTTAAACGAATAGTAAACGAAATCTGTGTCCTACATGTACAACGAAGCGATTAAGATTGTTGAGCCTCAACTGGTGAACTAGCTATGTATTTGTGGATTTTAGTTTAAAAACACACGCACACCGGAAGCCGTAATCCGACCATGTATCTCAATAGCCATACTTGAATACAGAATTCTTTTGTTCTTTGAGCTTCATCTTTGGGGAACAAAATATATCTAAATTTCAAACTTACATGTAGAATGGATCAAGCATTTATAACTATGTGAGAAAAATGAATCAAACGATTGAGATTCAACTCTAGAGCTACCGACAGAGTTCGTCGTGCTGAAAGAAGAATTCATGCGCGCATATGCGATTGTCAGTCAACCGAAACGCAACTAAAAGTCGAGAACTCCCAGGTTATTTGCGTACGTAAAATGGACATTTCATTCAAAATAACCGTCAGTGAAGTAGAAATGTGTTCATATTTTAATGATACCATACTGAACCTCTTTTCAATATCCTAACGAAGGACTTGCCATGATTTAGTGGTACGAAATATGGAAATTTGTATAGCTTGTGTTCGTTTAACATTACACGGGAATTGGCTATGCATATACTATGGTCGCGCGACAGCAATGAAGCGAAAATTTACCTCGCCTTTGGATATTGTTTGTCGACATCACTGCTTATCTCTCATGTTAAAACTGTTTTCAATCATTGACCTGGCGAAGTAGGCGGAAGTGGACCACGACTGCATCATATTTTCACTTGTATCTCGGGGGAAATTAGTGTGTGAATCTAACAATGTTTTGACACTCCGAAATCTGCAAGTTCCTTAAAGCCAACTTACCGACTCTTCGTGTCCATTGACATCTGTAATTCTTTAAGAGTTGTAAGCTAACTCTACTGCCATTACATGTACCGTTAAAGCCCAAATGGACCGGCAAATTGTCGATCCTGATCCTGGCGAAAATTACAACGCGAGAATCTCCGCTGGCGACCCGCACTTCGAAATGAAAAAAAGAAATGTACATCGCAGTCGTCCAAATCGTAGCTAGACTGCAAGTTGTAATGCTAGATAATACATTTCTTTCACGTGAAAATCTTGTTCGGTTTCGATAAAATATGAATCACAAATAACCCAAAAATGTTTTGACAGCCCTCTGAGCTCAGTCGAAAGTCTCTTGAGTGTTTCAGCTTGGTTCCCGAAGTGACGTCACTAGTAGCCCGACCCAGATCCCACTTTGCGCGGTCGTGAACATAGAAATTACGGGTTCAAACGCCTGTAGAAACGCAAGGATTTTATCAATCGAGATAATTTTTTCGCTGATGAAATCAGGGAAACTAGTAGATTTTAATAAAAGAAAAAAAATTTGGGGGGTTAGTGGCACTTTAAAATACCCGTTTGTACAAACATATAGCTTTGAGAGCCGGTGAAGCCATTCATTCTGGCCGTGATTCTGCCATCGATCTTGCTTGTTCAGTACAGTGCACTTTCTCTTGAGATAACACTGTCTTGGTCCCTGTGTTATAGTTTTGAATCGTCTTCATAGACAAGACGTCTGCGTTCACAACTCGACAATGCATAACGCAATGGCTCCCGGAATCTTGATCGTCGAAACACTGCCGTATGTAGTAGGTGACACTTTCCCCATTCTATTGAACTAAAAGTACTAGTTCTAGAGACGAAAATTTCCCCAAAGTGCAAGTGATCCTGGTCCCTTGAGTGCGAGCAAAATAATATTTTTTTTGGTTTTAGTAAACAAAGAAGCGTGTGTTAATATTTGTTGGCTGCGTTGATTTTCACTTAAAGTTAGTGAACCCGAGATTTAAACATTTTAAAAAATACGCTGCAACTGAAGGCAGAGTTTCACGCATCCTTGGTGTTACTTCAGCATTGATTCAGGCATTCAAATTCACAGCGCATAATCAAAGACAAACAATGCCTTACAATGACATAACTTGTGAGTGTCAAAGCGAACATGCGAAACGCAAAGGTTTGTTAAGCTGGTTCTGCCGAGTCAAAAGATTTTTCCCGGAAAAAGGGAAAATATGGTGAATGAAGATGATGGCAGTGAAGACCTCTTTTGCACAGCAATAAATATATTCTGTGTTTTTTTCCCGGCGCAGGCTATAAACAAGCCGACGGCGTATTCCCACCGGAGATATCATCTACTCAATTCAAAAGTGCTTGATATTTGCATACTGTCAAAGATCAAAATTTTCGGGAA
>OZ026606.1:6790782-6808282 GCA_964020085.1 Micromussa lordhowensis | reverse complement strand
GTGAAGTTTACTTCTATCTGAACTCACTTCATCGCACATGGCATTGTTTTGCATCTAGCTTGTGTAATGCACTCAAACATTAATTCACGAGTAAGTTTATTTCTTTTTGCGAATCATTCAAGATGTATTTTCTCGAAGCTTTAAGAGAAGGCTGTTCGTTTGAAAGACCCTTGAACTCAGTAAAATACAGAAAAGGCCAAATGAATAAAATAAGCTGTACACATGGTGCACATATACTAGAAGTCTGAAGATGAATAAATCGAGGTTTTTTGTAAATATATATCATTTCTTTTATACAAGTTCTTAGTAATAACATGAAATGAATAAAAATGAATAATTTAATACACTGATCCTTGCAGACAAAGATGTTTTTTTGCTATTTACAACACTTCTTAGTGTTACAATAAACTGTAGATAGAAAAGGTTTTGTTTGAAATCATACATTGTTCATGTGCAAGTTGCAGATACTTGCAGAAAATTACAATATTAAAAACTCATGAGTTTCAACTTGTAATGTCAATAAAATTAACAACAACAACTGACTTGTCAAATATTAAACTGACAATTATTCCCAAAAATTCTACTTTAAATATTTCACAGTTGTCTAATGTTATAAGCAAGTGCTAGTTGCGCTGTTCTGCAGACTGATATCCATGTACTTGGGCTGACTGGAATTTTTGGCGAATGTCATGATAGGCGAATGTCATGATAAACGCATGCTGAAAGAGGTCTTGTATTGTCCCATCCCAAATATCCACATATCTATCTGACAAGCCACCTGTATGCCACTGCTCTCAGAAATCTAATGAAAAATAATCAAAAAAATTTATATGAAAGAAAGCTGAGAATACTTTATACTCCATCTTGACAATCAAGGGAAGTCAAACAACACAGTGTTGCTTCTTTTTAGATTTCCCTAACTGATATCTTTGGAAGATGACATTTGTCCGAAAAGGTGATAAATAAACTACAAGGAGCCACATGAGCTACAGTACATTTGAGAGGTTTGTGGTTATTAGACTTGCGGGCTACTGGTTACACCATTTGAACAAAAACAATAACAAGATAAACCAAAGTCCCGGGGGAATCCTGACTTTGCATAATGCACTTGTCATTGGCTTCCCTGAGGGGGGGAGGGGCTGATGTGGGGGAATACAGGGAATTTATGGGGACTTTGCAACAAATTTCTGCCCTTGAGGTGGGGGAAATGTTACGACTTAGATTTATGAAGGCCCTACTCTCAGAAAGAATATGGGGACTTTGCTTCTGTTCAACCATGAGGAGATTGGGAGCGATCGATTGTTCGCTTGATCGATGGCAAGATGGCGGAGGAGAAGAAGAAGATATGTTATAAAATCCATTGTTTTTTGTCTATCAAACAGACCATCCGTCAAAAATTTGTACGTTTTTTTGTAGGCATAAGCAACTTTAAAATTCGCCTGTGTATATATTATTGTTCATAGAGGTCACTGTTAAAGGTTAAAGGTCATGAATCATCATGATAGTGATGGTGTTTCCATTGTTCTTCATCAGTCCGGATAGATTTAAACCAGAACCTGGGAAATTCAGGATGGAAAGAAAAGTTGAAATTTTCCCCAGACTTCGGGCAGCTTATGTACTAGTATTCAAAAAAAAATTAAAGTTCAATTTTCATGCACAGTCCAAGTGTTTGCTAACTGTTCAATGAAGTTCTGAAGTGCATCTTCAAATCCAGCCGGGTGCTTGGCTTTGCCAAATACTGGGGACTTTAAAATTGAGGAAGTACAAGAACTTTGAAATGCACAATTCCCTCAATGCACAATTCCCTCAAGCCTAATTCCCTCATGCATAATTTTAGCGAAAGGGAACTTCACACATCACATTAAAACCAACATGTGTTTTGCGAACATACAAATTTAGTACATTCCCATCAATACTAGCTAGGACTTTCATGACCTGATAGGACAAGATCTCAAACACTACTTTAATACTCACTGATTTTGTGTTTGTCCATCGCGGCGACGGTAACCTCTTCCATTTCGGTCTCGCAACAAAGGCACCACTTGTGTGAGAACACTTTGATTCGTCATAGCAGAGTAGTCGTCGTGTCTTGTAATGCAGCTAATTCGTTCGATACTTCCATCGAACATTAGTTTTTGCCTTACTTGAGCAATCTCTCGGCAGCATCTATATTCCACAGCGTCGGAAAGATTCTCAATTTTGCATTCTGCACATTTGCGCCTTGCAAAACAAATACAAAATGTAATTATAATGTAGCTCGAAAGGTGCGAAGAACTGAAATCCATCGCTTCAAGCTGATTCAACCAAGGGTTCATCTGGAGAATTAAAGAGAAAACTCACCATTCGTTTACAGGTACTTCTCTTTCCAATCTAGACCTTAACACTGCTGGTCTTCTTCAGCGTCCTCGTCTTCATCACTCATGCGAGTTAGCGGCTCGTCCGTGTAAGGTTGGACTTGTCCAAGAACCTCCATTTCTTCCAAAGATTCGCTACTAGACGACTGCTTATCGCTTGACATAGATGCGGAAGATGATATGTGATCGTCACTCTCAGACATACATGTAGTTATGTTGAAACCCAGGAAGTCAATGCAAATAGAGTACTTCGACTGAGAGATTCTCACTCTGCAGCACACAAAACCAGGTGTAAAGAAAGCGCTGGAACCACCAACTACGTCATCAGTGCTAAACTCATTCCCAGTTTCCGGAGACACTATTTGAGGGACTTTGAACAACCAAAAAGCGAATTTACTTTTCTTTTCGTGAAATTTCTTTTGTCATTTCGTAATAAGACACAATAAGCTACAAAATTATGCCAAAAAAATTTTTACTTCATAGGCACTTTAAAGTTTAAAGGCCTAAAAGGTCTTCTTGTCTTTATCTTTAAGATAGTCCTTTACATACATGTAAGCTTCGTTGGCTTCCCTGGGCGTCCTTGCCTTATACATTGATATGTTATAAATATTTTTATAAATGGCAAAAATACAACAATGTAATTATGTCAAATGTCAATACTGGATTAGGTTAGTGATAATTTAATTCAAATATCAATTGATCAACCATTTATTGGGTTTTACTTTGGGAAAAGTAAAAATAACAATGACTAACCCTAACTCTAAATGTTACGTCCTTTATTATGTATGTAACAGTTACTTCCATTTACCGGTAAGTTATTCACTGTTTGTGTTTGTAAAATCATATGTCAATCCTGATCACTGTTTGTGTTTGTAGCATCGTATGTCAATCCTGACCATCTGCAGTACTTCAGGTTCATAGGACGTCTAATAGCAATGGTAAGTCTGTAGATGCATTACAAAGCCCCACAATGTAGGACGGCCAACAAACTTGGCAGGTACTACCTGAAACCCAACCATGAGTCCCTATCCCCCCCACCCACATAGAACCTAGGCAGCCGTCACACCACAGGCGGCCCAGACATGGAATATGATTTATATGTGACATAATGCTATTGGCGATTACGTTACAATTTTGGCCGTTTATTTGACAATGTATGAGAATGCTGCGAAAATTGCTCTAGGTGCTTTGAATAGAAAATAATTTAATAAAAGTGGCTTACCTTATGTTTGCATTGCGTTTTTTGATGTTTCTGAGTTCCTGGAGGCTGTTTAGAGCTATTTCGGCGAGTTTTAATTTCTGGCGGTTTGCTTCGACCCTTAAAGAAAAACTAAAGGCTGGCAACTCACTGCCGGTCACTCACCAAACGGCCTGAACTCAAAGCTCTGTAAATTCCACAGAAATGGTCTAATCTTAATAATGGTCTAATCTTATTAATTAGTTTCTATTCGTAGCACTTAAAGCAATTTTCGCAGCATTCTCATACATTGTCTTATAAACGGCCAAAATTGTAACGTAATCGCCAATAGCATTATGTCACATATTAATCATATTCCATGTCTGGGCTACCTGTGGTCACACTGGAACAAGAATTCCAATAAATACATAATAAATGAATCAAACAAAAATACCTCAGGTTAGGGGTGGAAGGGGAAAAGACACAAGCAACAATCAGACACTTAGGCTCCCACACATTCATCTTAGGGCTCGTCATGCGTTCCTTAGGTAAAAAAGGTAAAAGGTAAAATCTTTATTTAGACACGGTATTTCCTTCTGGACTTAACAATATTTAATTAATAAATCACTAATAATTAACTACCATAAAAGAAAAGATTAAAAAAGCCTGCTTTACAAGGAAGCCATGTATAAAAGCAAACTACGTATCAAAATTATAATTCTACAACTTTGATTAATACAATAAGAGAGGGAGACTGTCGAATATCCAAGGGTAGACTATTCCATAATACAGCTCCACTGTAGGACAGACTTCTTTTACAATAATATTAGTGCGGGGCTGTGGGATGTCAGGCAAACAGTCACTATCTCTTGGTTATAGGTTAAGGTATCAGGACGGAAGACAAAGTGCGAACTAAGATAGTCCGGAACCTTATTATTTACAATCTTATACATGTGTGTCATTATTGACAAGGCGTTGACGGTCCAGTTTAACCCAGTTTACCAGCCTCGACAATTCCATCAGTACTACAATCGTAATCTTTACAAGGAAGCCATGTATAAAAGCAAACTACGTATCAAAATTATAATTCTACAACTTTGATTAATACAATAAGAGAGGGAGACTGTCGAATATCCAAGGGTAGACTATTCCATAATACAGCTCCACTGTAGGACAGACTTCTTTTACAATAATATTAGTGCGGGGCTGTGGGATGTCAGGCAAACAGTCACTATCTCTTGGTTATAGGTTAAGGTATCAGGACGGAAGACAAAGTGCGAACTAAGATAGTCCGGAACCTTATTATTTACAATCTTATACATGTGTGTCATTATTGACAAGGCGTTGACGGTCCAGTTTAACCCAGTTCACCAGCCTCGACAATTCCATCAGTACTACAATCGTAATTTGAAAAAGTTATGATGCGTGCAGCACAATTTTGTAACTTTTGTAACTTTTGAGAAAGACTCTTAGAACAGGATCCCCATCTGCTCAACGGAGCGGTCACTTCCGTTTGCTGGCAGTTAGCCAATCATAGCTTCTGTTCCTATCTGTTCCATTAGAAGTTTTTGCCAAGCTGCAAAATGTCTAACTCTCACATATGTATGAGTTGCGCCAGCTGACAACTAATGAGTCCAAACCATGGCCTTGCCTGAACTAAGCCTTACAATTTCATATACAACACAAAACAGTCAGACTTGAGCGTAAACAGCAACATTTGAATCACATGGTGCCAGAACAAACAAAGAAATAATAAACCTACACACCGAGCTCAAGACAAGAGAGAGCAGAGACATAAGCTCAATCACATTGATGGAAGAAACATAAGAACATCTCTAGATAAATGTATACCTTTCTTGAAGTAAAGCTACCGCGTCTCTGAAGAAAAACCGGACAAGGATAAATATAATATCCGTGATAAGAAGCAACATACTGTACTTGCAAATAGTTGTAATCAAACAGCCGGGCCTGGTGTCACAATATAGAATGCAAGTAGCAACATGTTCATGGAAAATTTACTATTTTGCCCCTCGAAAACAAATACTTAGAGCCTTAAAAACATATCTTCCAGTAGAAATGAGCATAGACAATGTATGAGCACATGGCAAATTACAGCGGTTTCAAACTCGGTGAAGCAGCATGCAGATAACAGCAGCACCTATGACCTGAAAATTTGCCACAGCCATGTCTAACGGCTCCACTCCAATTAAAACTCCTCCTTACAACACAACATAAATTTCCCTTCATAAACGTGTGAAGCAAAGAAAGGTAGAGAGATTGAGCAGAAAATGGCTAATGTACAAATGTCGTGAACTGTAGGAGTCGTGTAGGCCCGTCAACCCCATTTTGCACTTCTGATTAGGCCTGGAATGTTTGCAGCACTTTTACTCAACACTCTAACTTTGTCTTTGTTCAGATTACAGGCACAAAGGAAACAGACTAAATCATTCTGAACAATTTTTTTGTGAGTTTCGTCCATAGAAATTGAGCATGGAATATCATGAATAAGATGAGTAATCATTATTTAATCATTTTGCGGAAAATACTTCACGGGCGACAATTTTCAATCTTACAGAGCTTTTTATTGGCCATCCATTTCACAATAGATGGACACTGCCAGCTAACTGCCAGCTAACTGCCAGCTAACTGCCAGCGAGGGGAAGTGACAGTTCCGTTGAGCAGACATTCATGGACAGGAATGCGTGATGAGCCCTAAGAGCATCTTACACCTGACTGTTACAACACTAGCACAAGGGCAAGCTGTAATACAAGCATGATACAATGCAAGCCTGAGTGCCAGAGAAGACTGATAACCATTGCCTAGACTAAGAACAACTGACCACCCAAAGTGGTGAAGTGTGTCCTGAAGGGTCAATAACTGTTCAATTGCAAACTGGGGAACACCTGGATACCCCCAACTGCTGGTTGGATACCCCAGTCACTACTGTCATCAAAAATTCTTATTGGCTATTGCTCCTGAATACTAATAATGGAACACCAGCTAAAATACAAACCTGCTACAACTCTTAATTTTACCTTTAGCAACTTCAAGTTAAGAAATGACTTGGTGTTCCACTTACCTGTCTACACAGTTCTAACAAAAGTTTCTTCAGAAACTATCACCTTTGTGATGCTGTCTGTAGCTAGTAATATTCTTCTTCTCATTGCAGGCTCTATATCATGGAAAGTTTATTGACAGAGGGTTCACGCTTCCTTTTTACAAGCGGATGTTGAACAAAAAGCAAACTATGAAAGACTTGGAATCTATCGATCCTGAGTTTTATAACTCACTAGTGTGGATCAAGTGCGTATTGATAATAAGTTTTATTCTATTTGCTGCCTTAAGCAGAATGGGCACTTGAACATTTTTTTTGCCTCATTTGATTATAGAAAACAATGCCTCACTGTGTGATTAAAGTAAATCTTCGTTCAACCTAAACCTATTAGCCTATTTTATTGACACATTAAGTATATTACTCTTATCTCTTTGGTTTGTTTTACTGAAGGCTCTTTTTATTCTCAACTTTTTTTTTTATGTTTCTCAATATTTGTCATAGGGATAACAATATAGAGGAGTGTGGTCTGGAAATGGAATTTGCAGTAGACATGGAGCTTCTGGGAAAAATTACTTCCCATGACTTAAAACCTAATGGTGCAAATATCAAGGTCACAGAGGAAAACAAAGAGGAATACCTGTCGTAAGTGTTCTGACTAATCAATTAAATGGATGTCTGGCTCATCCATGTATTGACTCATTCCTTTTATTACAATTATGGCTAACAATCTTGCACATCTTTCTTTCTTTAATCTTTATTTAAACACGGTTTTTAAAAATCCGTCAGCTTAAATTTTTTTTATATGTTTATTTTAATACCTAATGTGATTGGCAAGACCTGATGTTCAAGTAACAAGCGCAGAATTTGCATATTTCATATTGCTACAGTATGTTTGAGATTAATATTTGAGTTTTTACCTGTGGTATTCTTGTACATGCCAACCTCTTTTCCCTTTTTTAAAACAAGACAAAAACATTCCTTCCAAACAAGAGTCCCTACCCCCCCCCCCCCCCCTTCTCCACCTAGCCTAAAATGTAAGTCTACCAAAAAGTTGTTTGGATATGTATGGCAAGCTGGGGCAGATACAGGATTTTAGAGAAGGGGATTGGAGATATGGGCTGCCAATGGTGGTCCCCGGCCAGGTGGTCTGGGGCTTCCTCTCCAACAAAATGTTTAAAATTGAGGTTCTTGGAAATGGGATTTCCAGTATTCTTAGGCCAAGTCAGCATGTTAAAATGTCTCAATTTTTTTTTAATTAGGGGGTTCAATCGAACCTCCTGAACACCCACCCCCTTAAGATCCACTCCAGCCAGGGCTAATCACAATATTTACCCTGTACAGTATCCATAAAATTGGTTGTAAATAAATGGGTTTTGTATGAGGGGTGTTCCTTTGATCTGTAATCTGGGCAAGTCTTTTCATGCTCTGTGTAAGAGGTAGATATCCAGAGAATGAGGTTCCATATATGTATGTCCTCCATACAGCTGCACCAAAAAATAAAAAATAAACATAACAGGGCCTAACACAATCATTCACAAAGTCCCTGCAGTCTTCAGCCAAAACATGACCAAACAGAATAAAGCTGAATGGTTAACTAGACAATGACACCTTCCTCAAGTATAAGCAACTAGGAGGGTCTCAAATTTGGCTGAAACTTGGTAGAGGCATTTGTCACTTGTTTCCTCGACTATATAATTATTAATTACACTGCAGTTTTTGCTGCGCAGCGAGCGTAGCGAGCGAGCAGTAACATATCAGGATTTAAGAAGAATATATAGAAGACTTAACGATGAAAAATTGCGATAAAACATTTCGTAAAATCATGTTAAGAAAAGTTTCGACTGACTCCATTCGTGCGAAACTATTTACTTGAAACAACATTCCAACACTTCGTTTCTATTGTTTTTACTTAGTATTTATATATTTCCCAATC
This sequence comes from Micromussa lordhowensis, assembly GCA_964020085.1. Classification (NCBI taxonomy): domain Eukaryota; kingdom Metazoa; phylum Cnidaria; class Anthozoa; order Scleractinia; family Lobophylliidae; genus Micromussa; species Micromussa lordhowensis. The sequence continues at coordinate 6,799,762 of OZ026606.1, read as the reverse complement.
GCTTTCATTTTGACTTGATAATGACGTTAGCTTAACGTAGAAACGTCGTCGTTTTTATAAACTTTTCTTAACATGTTTTTACGAATTGTTTTATCGCAATTTTTTATTGTTAAGGGGATACGAATTCTCCAATTCATCACTTTTTACCAGAATGCATTGCATTTACCAGAGGGCACTGTGCCACTTTTTACCAGAGTGCATTGCGCCTCGCAGAACACGAGGATGTCACACCGTCGAGCCGTCGTCATATTTCGCGTAGATTCCAGTGAGAATGTAGTGGTTTGTTTTGCTCTGATTTACCTGTGAAACGATATGAAGGAGATCGTGCTTGACTTTAACAGCTCTTGCTTTTGTTCTTAATGCAGTATGTGAAAGTTTGTAAATCTGGATGATTAATTGTGACATCTTAATTTTAACTTAGTATTTCATTTCTTAGCAGTCTGGCCTCCTTGGTCGAATTCGTAAATGAAGAGAAATCGTCGTTACTAAAGCTTGTAGAATAATTAATTAAAACGACAACCGTACAACACGCTAATTTCATATATACTGCGATAAATTCCTTTTCATCCAAATGTGAATTTCAGCTAAAGCGTTAGCATTTTCACACATCGCGATTTACACGTCCTCGGCACAGTCTGTCAACATTCTAGAGACATTTAATGCATACCAGTACATAATTTATGAGTTAGATTTCTGCTCCTACAATTTCCACATCTATCGATTTTCGCGATCTGATAAAGGGGAGGTTGATGTGTATCGTTTTATGTCCAAACATAGTTCAGATTACTATGTGCTTTTTTGTCACGATCCCTTGTCACACCTCCCCATCGATGCGTCATCATGCATGAAGTTGATGCATACAAGGACAAGTTTTAAGTTACACTGCACAATGTGACACTATGAGAAATAAAGGTTACTGTAAGTCTTGGAACGCGCAGATATATAAATCACTGCGTAAAATATGTCACTATCAACAGAATGTGCCGCAGCATTACTATCCTTTAGATACCCTAGTTTTAGATATTGTCAACAGAAGTGGATATAACCTAAAACTTAAAAATGTCACCTTCACTTCACTGCACTTCATGTATTTAGTTACACAGTGGTGATACATGCATTGTACCGTATGAACATTTGTTGTGTAACAAGTGCCATGTATGGGAAATAATTTTGATTGGCTATTCAGCGATAGTGCCAATCAATGTAAGCAATCAAAAAGATTGACGTGCAGGGATTTTGTTGAAAGATTTTATCAGGCATAATTTTTGAATTGACAAGTTAGTCACAGGAAGCAAATGCACGTCACAGAAAAACTTGCCTGACTGCAGGTTATTGTTCTTTCTGCTTGTCATTCATGAATAAATCCAAAGAATCATTTGGTGTTGCAATTTGTTTAGGCTTATGACACAATGGCGGTTTAATCGTGGAATTGAGGAGCAAACCAAAGCTTTCTTGGATGGATTCAATGAAGTTGTTCCACTGTACTGGTTGCAGTACTTTGATGAGAAAGAAATGGAGGTATTAGTGCCATCATTACTCTGACAATGTTGTCTTGTTGAGTGGGTGGGTTTTGCCGTGTATCTGTTTTAAATGTGATAATACACCTGAGAAATGCCTGAATTATGACTGGCAAAAATGGATTACAGAAAAGTGCGACAGAAGGGCAAATTGTAATACCACTGCATCAAAGATGGCTGAAGTGCCGAGATATCCATTTAGATAACTGAAGAATTCACCAGATATCTGAAAATCACAGTGTTGGAAATTAGTGCTCGCCTGCCCACCAATGCGAATGTGAAAATCATTGGGCGAGTACATATCATCTATCACTTGCCCGTTTGGCGATTACAGTTTCCATTTTTTGAGCAATTATTCCGTTTATTTATTTATTTTGACAAGAATATCTCTAAACCTTACTTTCTCTTTTGAGATGCCTGTCCCATGCGAAAGTTACTGTAATACAACTGATACTACTGCAGTAGTAAGTGCATGACAATATTTAAGATGAATCTCGCAAAGATTCATCTTGAAATAGAAACTGCTTTGAAAATTAAAGTGCCTTGGTTGTAGTCATGGTTTAAGGTTTTTTAGAGTGATTTTTTATTGAGGGAAATGACATCAAACGTTGATTATAGAAATGGGGATAAAACAGTAAAATTGGTCCAAGATCTCAAGAAGGTATTTCGTAAATGGACCAGAACAAGATAGCTTAAGCTGGGCCTCCATGATCGCGAGATACCGCAAAAAACGTATGGTTTGTGACTCATTGCGGAGATTTTGTGTTGGGAGGGGAGGCATCTTTCCTGGCGAGTACAATTTATGTAGCGAGTGTATTTTAAAAGTCACTCGCCTGAATAGCGATCAATTGTTTAGCTGGCATTGTTCTTAGGTGTTGGTATCGTAATGGAATGAGACAAACCTTGTCCCCATTCCATTCACAGATCTGCTTCTCATTTTCCCAAGTTCTCTCTTGCTTCTTAATCTCACCACTGGAGAAGAACTTTCTCAGTTTCTTTTAGCTAGGTTGTTAAGCACCCATTAAGTGTCCCGCAGTGACAATTGGTTGGCAAAATATACCAAATTGCTCACGATATAATGATACTGTTGGTTTGTGTTTGTTTAGCTGATGCTTTGTGGAATGCAAGAAATTGATGTTGATGACTGGCAGACTAACTCTGTATATCGTCACTACACCAGGAACAGCAAACAGGTCACATGGTTCTGGCAGGTTTGTGTAATGACCGGGCATTCATAGAACCATAAGTTGGGTATTTTCTACATTCATGCTCAAAACTGAAAGAATTTGAAAAAAATTTTTTTGGAACGTGTATCTATTGGATGTCTTTTAAAAGTCTATCTTGGTGTAGAAAGTTGACAAGATTTAAACACAGTAGACAAAATTAAAAAAATGTATAAATGTTTGAAACAAATGATTTCTTCCATTGCATTTCAATCCAGCAGTAGCTTCCTGCACCAGTTTACTATTATTGTCAACAGTTTCAGGCCTATAATTACTTTCCCCATTTCACCAATAGGAAGCCGGACAGCATTTCATTGCATTTGTAATTATCAAGAAGAGAGTTTAAAATACAATACACAGTGGAGTATTTTATGACAAAATTTGATGTGTTTGGAAATGTGCGACGAAGATACATGTACCTTAGGTGGTCATTGGAAGTGAATTAGCTTTCTACTAATGATACAATCATGGACAAATTTGCACTTTTGGCACTTTTGCGCACACACCTTATCCTTTTAAAAGGATAGCAGCGCTTTTTCAAACTTGAATTGTAAAACACAGATAATTCGTTACATTGCGCGAGTGCCCCAAGGACTACCCAAGGATGTGTAGTTGAAGGTGGATTTCGCATTATGAATATCAGGTTTATGCCTTGTCTGTGGCATTGTGTTGTGTTATTGAGCAAGATATTTTGCTCTTTCTGTGTCTCTCTCCGCCAAGGAGAATAACTGGACACTGTAGGCAAACTGCAAAACTCGCGTCCATGGAGAGCAGAACAACAAATTACAATAGGGCACAATCAGAGATTACAGTGCTTCTGTGCATCAGTGACAACAAGTGAGAGTTAAGATGGATCCTGCTTCTGAGTGTCAAGGACTCTAATAAGTGACAGTTATCCACAATCTGTTAAGTAATGGGTTACTTGAGTGTGGTAAATTAAGGATGTGGTTTATTTTAGGCTGTACGTTCATTTGACAATGAGAAGAGAACTCGATTGTTACAGTTTGTAACAGGCACATGTCGTCTTCCTGTAGGAGGATTTGCGGAACTCATGGGTTTGTATCTTTAAAGTTTTGTTAAAGGATTTTAATTTTCGAACACTTTCAGAAATCTCACAACTCAAAACAACTTGAGTCAGCTAATATATGCGTGCATGGAAATTTAATAGATACTTTTAGCTTTACACATTTGGCTTCATTCTGTTGTTATAAGAGAGCACTGATCAACAGCATTACACTGTGCAAATGAACAAGGTTTGTAGTGAATTCATTTTCAGTTTTCGTTGTATGCAGCAGGCCATACTTGGGGCAAACTGCTGAATGATTCAGACTATTTTAATCAAAGATCAAATCAAAGCTGGAATTTAACACGGTTGCACCCATCCAAGCATACAATACTTAGCATAAAGGTTAGAAAACGTCATGACTAGCAAGTTCACAGTCCATAAAATTTCCAGTTTTGGAAATTTGGGTGTCTTAGTGTGCTCGAGTAAGGGACTGGGTAGATAGTTGTCATGATACGATATTTAAAATGACGGGGAAGATTACTGCATTTGAGTTTTGGCCGGAGGATGAAAACATTCCCAAAAGTGGAAATGCTGTGGACTGATTCAGGGGAATCTCGGAGAGGGTGATGTAGCAGCTCTCCTAAGGTCTCACATGATTGGCTTGCTACCCTTTGAGAGTACAATAGAACAAACAACAGAAACAATGCCTCTATCCCTAACACAATAGCAGCTGCTACAATGATAAAACAAAAGCAGCTTTGGACAGCTGCTACACTACTGCTCGGAGAAACAACAATATTCTAAGGGTGCGTTCCTTTGGGGTGATCTGGATCAGGATCAGTGATCCAAGATCTGTCCTGATCATGGTGCATCAAAGGAGCCGATGAATCCGTGACCGGAGTGGATTCATCGGCTCCTTTGATGCACCATAATCCAGACAGATCTTGGATCACTGATCCTGATCTAGATCACCCCGAAGGAACGCACCCTAAGACTTCATGTGCTCACCTGCAGAGATCCACATACATCTAGCTGGGTGTAGTGAGTCCCTATTAACTACATGTAGTTGATAACAACTTTTGTCTAGTAAGTATTATAACTAGCTAGCTAGAACCTTACCTGTTTTAGTATTCGAATGTAAAAACTTTGTAAAATGATGTCGTGCTTGATTGTTACTATAGGGAGCAATGGACCTCAAAAGTTTTGCATTGAGAAGGTTGGCAAGGAAACATGGCTTCCACGAAGTCATACTTGGTATGTAGGAAATTTGACAGCTGTCTTACTCCCATGGTTGGAAACAAGTTCTGACAAGCTTTTTATACAACAGACAACCAAGCTGCCATTTTGGGAAAATTTAATTTTCCTTGTCATCTTTTTACGTTCCCACCAATTAGAATTTTCTTGTAGTTGTCAGGAAAATAAATTAGTTCTAGTTTGGATCATCGCAGCAATTTACAAGGCTCAATAATACCCAGTTAGTCTTTACATGATGTTATGACCTTTCGTGTAATAATTGTGATTGCCATGCAACTAAACTGTGTCTTTATTCACTACTGGAATAGATTTTTGATTTTGGGGCAGCATTAGAAAAACGTCCAACAAACATTTGATGTATTGTTTGCTTTTTTTCAGTTTTAATCGTCTTGATCTTCCACCATATAAAAGCTATGAACAGTTAGTTGAAAAGTTAACTTTTGCGATTGAAGAAACAGAAGGCTTTGCACAAGAGTAATGACGAGGAATAATGTAATATGATGCAGTTCTTTTGTGTTTAGAATGCAATGGTTGTAGCTTTACAGACATTTGTTCCGTTAAAAATATGCATTTAATATGATGGCTTTCAATTTGTATATGACCAATTTCTCAGTTAGCACTCTAAATAGGCCAATTTTGCAATATTAAAATTCGAACTGGCTCTGTGGCTTACAGGACTAAACAAAAGAAAGAAGGTTAAGGTTTGGATATGAATAAACAATGGTCTTAGTCCCCTGAGCTTCAACAGCATGTTAGAATTTTTATATATCGAGAATGGCTGATTGGCAATGGTAATTAAGTGGAGTGGAATAGAGTAGAGAACAGTTCATGAAGTAATGGTTGAGCAATTTTAAAAGCGGCAAAGCACGAAATGACCGTTTTGAAAAGAAGTGTGATCTGCCCCAATTTGTCTGACACAAAGTACTGGTTATCACGAATCAGTCTTATCACTGAGAAAATCAAATCAAGATGAGGAAGCTTTCCTGAAAACACAGTGATGTCCAGTAGGATTTACAGGCACAAAGCAGCATCCAGAAATCCAATTATGTGTGCTAATTACATATACAGCAGTGGACATCACTGGAGGCTGTTAGCATGCGAGAACCAACCAGAAGTGAGGATTCTTCATTGACTTAATGAAACCAGTAATCTGTTAGCCTTGAGGTAGATACTATGTTACATAACATGCTCTCGGACGAACCCTCCCCTTCCCTCTGTTCCCCACCTCCAAAGTGCTGTGCCATACTTTATCTAATTCTACCAGCTATGCAGGGCGTACGTTGTATGTATAATAGTGTCACAAAGTGAATTAAAGGGTCTGTGTCACATAAATGCACATGTACGACTTTGAGTGACACTGGAAGATTCACTGGAAAGTTTTGTAACCAATAGAAAAGATAGACCTCTATCACGTGCCATGTGAGATAATTTGCAGCTTTTTTGTACGGCTTAAGGTAATTAACTTCTGTCTTTGAAAACATTGTCCTGTCGTAGACCCTTTGTGTGGAACATCAAAATTCACTTCAATTCTCATACTTTAATGGGGAATCTTCCGTTACTCATACTTTCACAGTTCTCACAAGATAGGTGGAAAAGGATTTTCCTCACTGAAAACTTAAACACTTGTCTTGTGTGTGCAGAAGAGTGTAACAGGCCCTTTAGACTCCTGTTCAAATGACAGCTTTTCTTCTAAAATTTGGTGATGACCTAACCTGCCGTAACTGGAGTTCTTAATTTGTACTTGACCATATTTTTTAATAATAGAGTAACAACTCTTGTCAGTAGTTGCCATGTGAATAAAAGAAAAAAATCGGTATATGCTGCAAGGTAAAAGTAGATGTAATTGAACTGTTGAATACAGTGAGTGATACTAGCTGATTAATAAATCAGAAAGTACCTTTTGACTAAAGCTTTCTTAGTGTTTTTTTTCCACGTGAAGTCTTTTGTAAAATATTACAAATAAAAATGTTTTCTGCAATGATACGGTATTAAACATGCAATGTAAGGAGACTGCTAAAGCACTGAACGCTGATAAATGAATGACTGATATAATCACATTACTCTATTGTCGTTTTGATCTCGAACTTTGCCCCCCTGTGTTTTGAGTGCGAAGTCCGCAGGACGGAAGACTATTGGGGTTACAATATTGGGAAAGGTACTTCAAGTGAGAGAAATGCTAATTCCTAGTCGAATGAAGAGAAAATGTCAGTATGGATCAAAGAAATCGCAGACACAGCTCAAAATTCAATTTTGCCCATACGTTGTCCACTGGTAGGCCTTAGTCCCATACATATCACAAGGATGTTCGTTGATTAAAATTCTTGCTTGTTTGGGAGAAATCAATTTGAAACGGTTTACGGTATTTTTCTGAACAAAACCTTGTCAAAATTGTCAAAATTCGTGACGTTGCCGAGTCAGTTCATCACAAACAAACTCCTATGGGAACCTGGAGCCGCTACCGCCATCTTGAATTCTTAATTCACCTCCTGATTGGCTGAAAATAACCTCCGCCATCTTGGATATGCTTATGAACCAACTCTGCCCTCTTATTGGTCCAATTTTTCAAGACGCCATCTTGGATTTGGAAAACAATAGAGTCTATTGTTCTCGAAACAATAGCCTATTGTCTTTCTCGGCTCCCGATTGGTTACGGGTCATATGAGCCAGGTATAATACTGAACTTGATGGAGAATATGAAATCCATTTGCTATTACTTCCCCCAGACGAATTCCTCTTCCGATGAAGAGCAAAGTTAAAGCCGAAAAGTTAAATGGTCCTCAATATTCTTCCGCCGAATCTTCAAAGTTTGCGCAAGAATGGGGGTTCTTACACGACGAACAGTCCTAAATATCCGCAAAGTAACGGAGAAGCGGAGCGCACAGTACAGACGATGAAGAACCTTCTTACAAAAGCAGAAGATCCACACGAAGCATTACTGGCTTACAGAGCCACTCCACTAGAAAATGGCTTTAGCCCAGCTGAGTGCATGGGAAGGAGATTGCGTACCACTCTCCCCACAATTCCGTCTAAACTGATACCTCAGTGGCCAGAGTTAGCTAAACGAGAAGATCAAGAGCAAGCAAGCGGTGCAGTACAACCAACGACATGCAGCTAAGGAACTGAGTGATCTCTTACCAGGTGATCGAGTATACGTTCCCAACCGCCGAGAGAATGCTATAGTTGTTAGCAAGACTCCTGAGCCAAGGTCTCACCTCATTGAAACCGACAGCAACGCTGCAGTAAGACGAAACCGAAGGCAGCTTACTCCTAACCCAAAAGATAGTGCTCTGCCTTCAAGGGATGTGCCTCAGATTCCTCCTGGACAGGCCCCGGGTGAAGTAGAGAAAGCTGGAGAATCAGTACCGAAGCCGACTTCAGCAATTCCTGTGACTTCTACCCGCTCAGGACGAAGAGTTATCCCTCCCAAAAGATTAGGTTTCAATTAGGAAAAACAACTCGGACACTAGCTCTCCGCTATATTCATAGGAACCTAGTTTGAACAGAACGTTGATTAGAAAGAGCTCAGACATTTCGTATTTACTCAAAGTCTAGAAAGAGGGATGTGGGATTAGCCCTTAATCCACTTGAGAACTATGTAACCAAGCTTGTATGATAAGGGACTAGATATATAATATTTCAGTAGACACTCGCCGGCTCATTGTAACAACCTGGTAATATTAAACTCGTTTACATTACTCCTCTGCGGTCTACTCATTGTCGGCTCCATAACAACACAGAAGGCAGAGCAAGAACCGCGCTCGGCCCATGGCCGCGCGGTTAATTAAATCTAACCATGGATAATAGAAGAGGATCTTCTATTATCCATGATCTAACCTATGTAAGGTAGAAGTAAGTTAAAGCCAAGAAAACAAAAATGGAACTGAAGATTTCACCCCGGGCTAAATTAAAAATCAAAATCAAGACAAGCAAAAATAAAAACAAAAAAAACTCACAGGATTTCTTGGGGGAGGAATTACTCG
>OZ026606.1:6760782-6785782 GCA_964020085.1 Micromussa lordhowensis | reverse complement strand
TTCAGAGCGGTCCGTAACTCGGGGTCCGGATGGGAAAATACGGACCGCTGGAGCGCGCGCAATTAGCCAATAGGATTGAAGGATTCAGGATTCCGGACCGCTGAGAAGATGGAGAAAAAAAATAATATGTACTTATCATATGACCACTTACTGTTGAAAATTTTGAAAATTCTGTTCGAGCCTTTATACTACAGGCTAAGAAATTTCTAAAATGCGATTGCTAAGACCAGTAGTATTTCTGCCAAATTTGAAATTCATACATGTAAAAATTTCAGTTTCCATAGAAACCTAAATGATCGAAACAATATGGCGAAAGATTTTTAAAATTCTGTGGAAAAAACTGCAAGAGCTAAAGGAAATTACCAAGATATGGAAACAGCAAAGAATGTACAAAGATCTGGGTCACTGTTTCGTCGATTTAAGGTGGAAGGCAAAGGATACAGTCCTGATATTTTCAGTGAGCTACAACGCGAACCAACTCAGCTGACGAAGTTCGGTGCATACAATCAGCGTCATAAGTGTTGAGACATTTTACTCCAATACGGCATTTTCCAACGATTTCGGTTATTTATTACTCAAATATCCCCTCCCCCCCTTTTTCAATGTTGAAATACAAATCTCCCTGCCTGTGTTATTACTCCAACATTGAAAGGGGCCAAGGGGGCTGTCTGTAAGACCCATTAAACATTACTTTAAAGAGGAGAGACCAATTTCACCGAAAATCGTCATAAGCTGCAACCTGTCTCAACTACTTATGACGCTGATTGTCGGAGTGGATTAATTGAGAAATTTACACTTTTACTTTAGTGCATATGGTGTAGAATAGTTTAAACAGTGACTTTGAACGTTTATTTTGAATCTATTAGTTTTATCTGATATTTGTTAATTTCGAGTGATTTCCGGTCAGCGGTCGTTACTGTAGTTTAGTCTCGTCATTGCTTACGTCACTATTCGGGAAAGGTACAAAACACGTTTTTCGTTCCCGCTCAAAAGCTCGCTCAATATGACCGCCATGTTTGTAACGCTGTCGAACCAAAGTGAAATATAGTTGAGTTCCTATCACTGTGGTATTTCCTGCTTCCCCACATTTTTGGTGCCGGGACCAGGATGTCACCAGTGGGCTTCAACCTCAGGTCATGGAGTTCAAACAGTCCTGGTGTTCAACGCCTTGCAGCCAAGGATCAAGTCCTCGACACCAGCCCAACTAAGAAAGTACTTGGCATGCTTTGGAACATAACTTCAGACACCCTACGATTCTCATGCAAACAAGCAACCTCTACCCCTCCATTGTCAACCAAGAGAGAGGTGTTACAAGAAACAGCAAAAGTCTTTGATCCACTCGGCTTACTTCAACCAGTCACCGTTGCTGCTAAGATTCTAATCCAAGAACTGTGGAAGGAAAATATTGATTGGGATGACCCCCTTCCACCTTCTCTTGATCAAAAATGGCGTACTGTAGCAAAGGAGATAGGGGATGCAACCAAACTTGAGTTTCCGCGTCGCTACTTTACTTCTGATGTCTCTGTCGATAACAGTGATACAGAACTACATGTTTTCGCTGATGCGAGCCAAAAGGCCTATGGAGCTGCCGCTTACTTGGTACGTGAAAACCAGTCGTCCCTAGCCCTGGCAAAGTCTCGTGTTGCTCCAACAAAGAAGAAACGCACCCTTCCAGAGCTAGAACTTATGGCAGCTTTAACAGGTGCACGTTTAGCTTCTTATCTTCAAGAACAACTGCAAGTTACGAGAGTCACGTTGTGGTCTGACAGCCAAATTGTACTTCATTGGCTCAAAAGCACCAAGTCGCTGAAGCCATTCATCAACACTCGCATCCAAGAAGTAAAAAAGCTGACATCTATTCCCAACTGGAAGTACTGCCCTACAACTGAGAACCCCTCCGATCTTCTCACAAGAGGGATAACAGCACATCAACTGAAGACTTCTTCACTGTGGAAACATGGTCCCACATGGTTGCCAAATAGATCTCTGTGGCCTACGTGGCCTACAACAGAGGTTCTCCACTTATCAGCCACTGAAACCTCGACTGATGGGTCCCCTGCAAACAGCACAGTCCCAGTTCAACAACAAGGCCTTCATCGCCTGATCAATCCATCGGATTTCAGCAGTTTGCCAAGGCTTCTACGCGTTACAGCCTATGTTTTCAGATTTGTACAGCTTCTCCAGAAGAAAGTCAGCCAACAAGGTCCAATTACAGCTATGGAATATGATCATGCCATGACAGAATGGGTAAAGAATCGTCAATCTGTTGTCTTTCATGCTGAAGTTGGCAACCTTTCCTCAAAGCCAAGACACCGTACAACTTTGGTACGTCAACTTCGCCTTTTCCTTGATGACGGTGGTCTTCTACGCTGTGGCGGGAGGATACATAACGCACCTTTAAGTAGCAACACCAAATTTCCTCTGCTGCTACCAAGCAAAGACCGCTTCACAGATCTAGTAATTCACTCCACCCATGTCAAGCAACTTCATGCAGGTGTCAACTCAACGCTCACCGCCCTGCGTCAAAGTTACTGGGTTCCTTCTGGCCGACAACGCGTCAAAACCTTAATTGACAAATGCGTAACCTGCAGAAAGGTTTCAGGAACAGCCTACAATGCACCAGACCCACCACCCCTTCCCAAGTCAAGAATGCAACAAACACAACCCTTTGAAGTCACAGGAGTGGACTACACTGGAGCTCTGTATGTTCGAAACGCTGGAATTGAAACAAAGGTCTACATATGTTTGTTTACTTGTGCAATAACCAGGGCTATTCATCTTGAAGTTGTTGAAGACTTGACTGTTGAAGCCTTCTTGCTCGCCTTTCGCAGATTTGCAAGTCGCAAATCTCTTCCAAGGAAACTAATATCTGACAATGCCTCAACATTTGTATCAGCGAACAATGAACTTAAGGAACTGTTCCAATCTCATGCGCTCAAGGAAACACTTGCTAGGGAAGGCATTGAATGGCTATTCATTCCAAAGAAGGCGCCTTGGTATGGCGGGTTTTGGGAACGCCTCATCGGTCTTACCAAGTCCACCATTAAGAAAGTACTCGGCAGAGCTGCAGTCAACCTGTGCACTCTTCAAACGATTGTTGTTGAAGTGGAGGCAATTCTTAATGATCGCCCCCTGACCTATGTTTCCTCGGACATTAGGGATGAAGAGGCATTAACCCCTGCGCATCTACTTTATGGCCGACGAATCACGTCACTACCACATCCACATGTAGAGAGTGACGAAGTGGATGATCCCACCTACCAAACAAACATAGATTTCCTGGGGAAGACAAAACACGTCACGTTACTGATTCAACACTTTTGGCAACGTTGGCGTCATGAGTACCTCACCTCCCTCCGAGAGTTCCACAAAGGTTCAGGAATCAACAAGGAATCCGTAAAGGTTGGCGACATAGTTCTAATCCACGATGACAACCCGAGAGTAAACTGGAAAATAGCACTTGTCACCTCCATTAACAGAGGTCGCGATGGACTTGTACGTTCTGTCAATTTACGTACTGCTAATGGAACAACAAACCGCCCCATAACAAGATTGCATCCTCTAGAAGTTCAAGCCAAGGAAGTACAGTGTCCCACAGAGGCCGAAACAACCACAGTAGAAACTCCAACTCCTGTGAGAAGACCACAAAGAGATGCAGCACGACGTGCTATGAGAAGAATTGCAGACTGGACAAGGGACATTTGCGTGCCCCCGGAGGATGTAGAATAGTTTAAACAGTGACTTTGAACGTTTATTTTGAATCTATTAGTTTTATCTGATATTTGTTAATTTCGAGTGATTTCCGGTCAGCGGTCGATACTGTAGTTTAGTCTCGTCATTGCTTACGTCACTATTCGGGAAAGGTACAAAACACGTTTTTCGTTCCCGCTCAAAAGCTCGCTCAATATGACCGCCATGTTTGTAACGCTGTCGAACCAAAGTGAAATATAGTTGAGTTCCTATCACTGTGGTATTTATGGCTGCTTCTGGCAGAAATGATGAAACTCAATCTAAATTCTTCTTTTCTGTTAAAAATTCCAACATTTTTGGGAATATCGTGGAATTTTTACCTTTAAAGCTTTCTAGACTGTTTATTACACGGTGTAAACAACATGGAAATTTTCACGTGCGACACCATAATAGACTTACAATCACTTCAAGCCTTTCACGTTGCGTTACCGCTGGATCGAGCGATCCTACATCGGCGTGTATGTCATCATGGAACTTATAAAAGGGTATGAGTATTGCAGAGTTCATTGTAAATAGAGGCGCGAAGGTTGTTGCGGAGGTTTTAGAGACTGCGTGGGAACTTGAAAACTCGGAAGAACATCTAGGAACAAGAACGGACAAGGAAATCAAGAATCGAACTTCTTCAAGAGGTCAAAGAAGATGAATGGGTGGAAAATTGTTCAGGACAGTGGCTTGCGTGCGCCAGACAAGTGTTGGACAAAAATGGAGTTTCACTGCAATTTTTTGGACAGACTGTTCTGGAACTGTTGGAGAAAGGAAGGGGGAAATATCGTAATTTATTGATAGTTGGTCCCGCAAATTGTGGAAAGACATTTATTTTGAACCCGCTAAACGTCATTTACAATACCTTTTCGAACCCAGCAAGTACAAGTTTTGCGTGGGTTGGAGCAGAAAAGGCTGAATGTATCTTTTTGAACGACGTCAGGTGGTCTCCCGCCATTATTCAGTGGCATGACCTCCTTCTACTGCTGGAAGGTCAACTGGTGCATCTGCCCGCTCCTAAGTACATTACGCAAAGGACATTGTGTTCAACAGCGACACCCCAATTTTTGCAACAAGCAAAAATCCCATTATGTTAATTAAAGACGGCGCGATCGATGAGAGGGAAAGTGAGATGATGGCAGTTCGTTGGAAGCAATTTACCTTCCATTGGCAGATTCCTGAAGCGAAACAAAAGGAAATTCCTTCTTGTCCAAAGTGTTTCGCATGTCTGGTTCTTGGAGAGTAAACGAGGATGTTTGAATAGTCGTATATCACGAGTAACCACGAGTAACCATGCAAGATAAGAAAACATTGCATAATTATATTTGCTTTCCGGGTTACCCGTGGTTACTCGTTGATTTTCAGAAACAAAAGCAGTAGGAGTTATTTTTCCACGATAGTTCCTTAGGGAACAGCAAATTGTTCACAGTTAGGCCAGTTTCTACATCACTGCGTTGAAATTGAAGCGAAAACAGGGAAAAGAACGCACGTGTATTTTATTACGTACAACAGCATCAGTGTGTCACGCTTTTATATGAACTGCGTTACGATGTCACGCCATGAAAATGACATGTACTGGGAAGCTTTCATTTTTGAAAGGATATTTTGCTGTGGAAATAAATTGAAGTTTTTCTTAATACTTTGTACGTGCACCGTTCTTTTCAATTATTAAATCTATTCTTCTGCTCATACTTTCGATTGTCCTGTCTATTAACCTCTCATCCAGAGTGTTAATTGTGTCAGCTACACGTCTCGAAAACTGTTCAAAGGTTTCAAACGTAATGTTTTTGTTCAGAGCTTCTTTCTGTAGAATTTGCTTGATGATATTAAAAATGTTCTCTATGGGGTTAATATCAGGACTCCGCGGTGGAATTGTAAGAAGCTTAGCCCTTATTTTCAACCATGTGGAGCGAGCCAAAGCACTGTTTTGACTGGGGTCTCCATCTTGTACCCATAGTCTCGAAGTACCTTTGTTCGCTTTCTTGAACATGTCGGGAAATTTCCTTTGAATAAGTTCTTTAAAGTACGAACCATTGAGTCTGTCGTATTGTTCACAGAGAACTACTCCTTCGCGGTAACTTATTGCCACCATGAATTTGGCGACTCTTCCCCCAGATCCGCAATGGGAACCTTTAGACGTACAGCCCAGTGCGAGGCCCTCGTGCTTTTTCCTCCATATCCGCGCTTTCGGGGCACGCGCTTTATCCGCAGGATTATATTTATGGACGAAACTAATTCCATCTAAATAAAAAGCAATCTTTTCTGTCCATAAACTACACGGGTAGTTCGTCTTAACCTTTCGCGCAAATTGTAATCGCTTGTACTGGTCTTTTTCCGTAAGGATTCCCTTTTTTCTTGCTTGCAGATAATAGAATCCTTTCCTTCTGAGAAACCGCTGGACTGTCCTACAGGATACTGTATTGAGATTTATTCCCGCACTGTGCATAATCCGCTTCACTGTAAAGTTGCCTTTTGATTTTCTTAAAACCGGAATTTGTCGAAGAAGTAGACGCTCATCGCGCGTTGATAACTTTCGCGGGCGTCCTGTGGTATACTTATCTGTCGCCATCCCTTTGGTAGATTTCTTTCCATTTTCATCCTTCAGGATGCGATAGAACGAAGCTCTGGAAATATTAAGCTTCTTTATGATAGCTGCCGGCTTTTCTCCTTTAAACTGCATTGCCAACCGGATGTATGCACGCTTTTCCGGATCGATTTTTCCCTTGAAAACCATTGCAACGGGATTATTGTTGTGCAGAGACAGTATTTATGACGTCATGAACAAAAGACCAATTTGCTCACCATTTATTCATTAACGGCAATGACGTCATGAAAATCCCCTAGAAGTGTGTAACTTCGCCCGATGTAAAAGTTAAGATGCGTTAAAGTCTTTGAAAATGTTTGCTGTTTGGTCGAAATGCAATATAGTACTTCGGACTGTAGCTTTATCGTCGAGCGCTCTTTTAGCTGCTATCGAAGAAGGTGAGAGAATGAAAAACGACTCCTTTCGGTCTTTATTCAACAGTTCAGAAGCACAGGCAACCAGAAGTAAACGTCGTCCGCTGGAAACTATTTTCCGCTGCTGTGGTGACCAAAGAAACGATAAATAGCCAACAATTTTCACGTCCTGCTGCTTAAATGAAAGCTCAAAGTCCAAGTTCCACACAAGAAGAATCGCTTAAAAAATCTATTGAAAAACTTCGATGGACGATGAGGCTGTTCAAAATGTACACTTTCAAGAGATATTTACAGGTATTCAAGTACTGTTTTATCTTGAACATGTGTGACCTTTGTGCGATCACATGTTTGATCACATGTTGTAGTAAAACCAATCACCCGCACGTGACTAAACAGCGTTACAAGATGCGAAATTTCTTTGCCTTGTACTAGTAGTATAAACAAAAAATAGCACGGTTTCTTCGGGGTATTTGGTATAAATACCGGCTCGTGAGAATTCAAAATTCTCCAAATATCACTCGCCGCGGCGGCTCGTGATATTTTGGCGAATTTTGAAATATCACTCGCGGTATTTATCCCAAATACCCCTCGAAACCGTGCTATTTCCTATACAAATAGGACGCGATTACATAAGATCAGACGGCTGCGCGCGCGGAACAATTACATGAAAGTTTGTACAACAAAACTTTGTCATTTATCAGTTTCTTCGCGTCGAACAAGAAACTCACAATTCATCGAAAAACAAAACTTTTGTTCATGCTAAAAAGCCAACAGAAAGTTGACATAAAGCTGTCAAAAACATGTCAAGCCATCAAAAACTTAGCGAGTGACAAAAGGTCGCTTCACGCTTCACTGAAATTGTTTACAAATTCAAGAAAATGTCGACGTCGTTTCAAGCTATTTGTCGACCTCTTGGATTCTCGAAAACAAGGGACAACCGGGAAACTGAATATTTATGACACATGTTGGCTCCTGCAAACAGTGCCTGTGTTTGCTGACTTTGCTGGTGTAGTGGAAATTACACGGTTAAACACAAGCGAGTTTTTATGTTTATCTGGATGAAGCGTGCGGTAATGAACTTGTATTCGCATTCAGTTTTGTCTCTTCAAATAACACTGACGTAGAAACTACAGAGCAGTTTATCCTACTGCCCACAAGGTATGTTTGTGATTTTTCTGGTTCGACCAACTTCTCCCAGAAACTCTGAAACTCAAAGAAAACATTTAAGCTTATACCGTGCTCTGTTTACTTCTTCGGTTTTCTTTCTTTTGACCCACGATGAATTCTTTGATGCCTTTGAAGGAAAGAAGTTTCGCCGACTGTTTGCTTATTTGAAAGGTTAATTATTGGACAGTTTATCCGGAAAAGTTGTTTCCTTGACCGCCTGTTTGCTTGTTGGTTTCTGAGAAAATTGTGAGCTTCTTCATTTGCGAGGAGTGTTAAATTTCTTTCTTTGCTTTCGGAGTGAGTTGGCGACTGCAATTCGCCTGGATAGTAAAATTCTCTCTCAGAATGTTCACTTTCATGACTCATTGTGGAGAGAACAAACTTTGGCAGCAACAAAATATTGTTTTTGCCATTAACACGCATCGATTTTGCCACACTCGTTTCTAGTAGGGCCGTACGTGTTCCGGCCCTATCACTCCGACGCGTACGGCCCTCATACGGGACCTTTTCTCTCATGGTTTTGCAAGGAAATTGCGCGCGGGGCCGTACGGGTCATATGATAATTCCATTTACGTCACTTGGGATGCATTCTAACGGGAAGTATGGAAAACGACTAGTCAGGCATTTCTTTGAGGCGTGATAATACCTGGCGGTCTCCCGCTGCGAAGGCTTGCAATTAGACCAATCTCCCTTGATGAGATACACCCATCGTTCTGTGGGAGAAGATTACATCGAAGGGAATGACCTTCTTCCGGTGACAAAAGTCCAAATGAATGGATTGCACCTGGTTGCACCTTCCGAGAGGAACATCAATGCAAACAAATTTTCAATTGGGGTAAATCTCCGTTCAACGGATTCGCTTGAGCTTGGTTGTACCGTACCTCTCGCTACTCATTCCAGTTAAATTTTGGGATAGAGGTATTAAATACCTTTGACCTGCTTTGACTACGCTTCGAGTCGAAGTTAGGCAGAAGAAAAGACATTCTCCTTGTTTTACAATCACATTGTGTTACCTTTCCAAGTAAACATCGAGATCAATGAAGCAATGTCTAGTACATATGTCATGGGAAAATTGTCAGTGCGCGTGCTAAATTGAAATTCGATGCGCATCTAAACCACAAAGACAGCCCTTAATTAAGCAATATTAATACACTCCAGGTAAGAAAACTAACAAATCACTAAAACATTTAACATTGAACCTCTGACAATTAATTATAAAGGCTGTTGAATACAATCAAGGACCACAAATCTATTGTAATAGGAACGAATAAGACTACGGGGGAAAGGGAGTGATACGCCTGTGTTCCCATGGCAATATGTTTAAGAAGTACATCGCCCATGAAAGTCCTCCTGTTTTCCTTGCCTTGGTGACGGGGGGGGGGGGAGGGGGGGTTGGAGGTGGGCTTTTTACCCCACGGCGCTCTAAAGAAAAAAGTATCGCTTAATGTTATTCCCTCATTAATTCATGTTCGAGCTACTTTCAAGTGATTTCAAGACAATTTTGAAGGGATCTGTTTCGCGTTTGTTTGTTTCCAGTTAACCGAGAAAAAACACCAGAAAATACCGTCCCCGAAGGTGTGCAAGTTTTCATTATTTTATTCTATTTCTTATTGTTTTCACATTACCGTTAAGAAGTGGGGTCTACAGGAGATAAGCCGATGAAAACTGTCAGCATTATTCAAGAACCCAAATTTCTTTATCGATTGGCAAAAATCGAAAACAATCGATTATTTTCGTCTTCGATTGTTAACGACAATAACCACCCGAACTATTCAAAGATGGTTTTGTTATTGTGTATTATAATACCTGGAACAACATGGGACGTTCACCTTCAGCATACTACTAGATTATAATTTCCTTTTGGCCTACTCCGAGATCTATTTTACGAAAGCCGATAAGGGTCACACGTTGTCGCTTCAAAGCTGTTGCTTCCGAGTTGTCGCTTCTAAGTTGTCGCACCGAATTGTCGCTAACACGGGGGAACTTCTTGTAGAATAATATGGAAGGAAGTGGGAAGGTGTTGGCGAACTCAACTAATCGGTAAGAGATAAGTTATACTTTGTTAGTAGCCACAAGAGCTTTTGAGTTAACTTTAATAGACCCCCCGGAATATTCGTTTCCGAGTTGTTGCTTCCGAGTTGCTCTCCACATTAAGTGAGACTGCGAACCACAAGTCCAGCCGGCTCTAGAAACTATACGTGGAAGAGGTTCAATTTGAGCTTCAGTGGAAGAATCGAATTTAACAGACCGAAGGACAGCCTTTCACAGAAGAGCTGGAGAGATTTTCAGTCACTTCTCTTAGAAGGCTACGTTGACGTAATGACGGTTAAATTTCTCTCCCTTGCGCCGTATCTTCCGCGAATTCCAGAGTTTCAACAAAGATTTATAAACTGACACCTGTCTACAGAAAGGATCTCAGCTCTTGTTGGCCACCTCATTCAGCCAATGGCACAAAAAATCAGCTTCGTATCTTAAAGATACAACGGACCTTATTATACGAAAGAAAACACTGCTCTTTGTGACGCATTACAACACGGCGTTGGCCTAAACGAAGGGACGCACTCATGGGGAAATGGCACATTACAAAGAATCAACCCACAATTGAGAGTCAATATAGGGGGTGGGGGGAAGTTAATTAAACAATTAAGCCCTTATACATTCATACGTTTTCTTTTCATAATGGGTTGACTAGAACGTATGGTTCGCTAGTTCCCTTCTAGTCTTCCCCACTGCCTTGTTATGTACTCCTATTTTTATTAATCTGATTATTATTAATAATATTATTATCATTGTGTTATATTGTATATAACTTTTTTTTGTAATTGCAGTGAAAGTGGAATAAAATGGAACAAATTAAAATTAAAAATCCCTAAAGACATCCTAGTAATAGCTGGGCTATGGAGTCTTAAGAACTAATTCAGATGCGAATTGCAGAGGTCACGTAGGCCCGTCGATACGTTTTCTATTCAGTGAATAAAAAAGAACACGCGAACTTCGCCAACACGGCTGTTATTTTTTCTTTTGGAAGGGACAACTTGGAAGCGACAACTCGGAAGCGACAACTTGGAAGCCAACATTCCAGAGTGTGGGGGAAGTTAATTCAAGAGCTCTTGTGGCTATTAACAAAGTATAACTAATCTCGTAGAGATTCATCGAGTTCGCCCACATCTCCCCACTTCCTTCCATATTATACTACAAGAAGTTCCCGCGTGTTAAGGCTGGTTTCCATATGATCGCAGACGATCGCGGATCGCAGATCGCAGAAAGTTCTGCGATCGTTTGCGATCATGTGAAAACACGCTTCTGCGATCGTCTGTCATCCTGCGACAATCGCAGAAGATGTTCTATCTTCTGCGATCGTCTGCGATCGTTGGCGATCAATTGCAATCGTGCGATCAAATGGAAACCAAAGTTCTGCGATCTGCAATCGAAACGAACTCCATAATATTTTGAATTCCGACCGATGATTCAACGCTTCTTAGCAACAAAGCCCGAATCTTCGTTTGTAGCAACCGATTATTGTTGTTAGCATGGCTGGCGTTGAACAAGGTAACGTCAGTAACGAGGAATTTATAGAGGAAGTTATGCAATACGCGTGCGTTTACCACTGTAACAATCAAGATTTCAAAGACAAAAACAAAAAGGCTAACACCTGGGAAAAATCGGCGAGAAATTTAATTTATCGGCGGCGGAGGCGGAGGTCAAATTTTGCAACATAAGAACTGCGTATGGTCGTTATCTGAAGCGATTGAAAACACTACCTTCTGGAGCGGGGCGAGATGCAGTGCCAAGATAATTTTTGCGAACCCAAAATCGATGTATTTTTGCTCTTTTATTCTTCTTTCGTACTTCCTTCTATGCAAATTGAAATGAATGCGAATAAATCATTGCTCGCTGATACGTATTTTCACAGTAAGCACCTCACATAAGCCAAGGCACCCCAGTGTCGGTAGACCAAGTAGCTATACAGACTCGTACAGACTATACAGGGCTGTAAGCGGCTGAAGTGCCTCCTGAAGTAACCCGCAGAGCCGCGGGTAGAAGCATCGGCTGGCAGTCAAATAAGTTAAACCTCTCAAGTATTTTTTTTTTTTTTCTCCTTATTATTTTTTTAATTCAATATGGTTAATTCTCTCCCTTACAATAAAAAACGCTTACCCTACTTATATTACTTACAATGCAGTACTTACATTGCTTACAATACAGTACAATCACTTACGCTACTAGCAATACAAATACTTACAATACTTACAGTACAGTACGATAACTCATGTTGATTACCATACTAATTAACACTTCTTGTACCACAATACGATTACTAACGTCACTAGCAATATAATTTAATTACTTATGCTACTTAAAACGTTAATTGATCGATTGTTTAAGAGAATTCTAGAAAAGACTGATTTTTTCTTATTATTGTCGAGGAAATTACCTTTGTTTGACTTACCATCGATTTGTAGGAAACAACCCTAACCCTAAGTTTTTCCTGGAGAGTTGAGATATTTAACCCAGTATTGTTTTCCAAGTGCTAGTTATTGACAGTGTTTTCAATTATGTCTCTTTGTTGTACTGCATTCACAAAGTCATGGAGGTCAATAGGCTTGTTATTTAGTTTGCAACTATGGATATAATAGCGCATAAATAATGTGATGTAGTTGAATTTATTGGTGATACTTTTCTCATTTAAGTTGGAGGTGATTCCGAATAAAAGTTCCTCCATAGTTGGAGAGATGTGTGAATTGTACGTTGTATTAAACCAACAAATAACTTTTTGTATAAATGATTTCGTAAAGGAGCAGTGAATAAAAGTATGGTCGATCGAGTCTCTTTCACCACAAAAGCAGCATTCATCATCAGTTTTAATACCATATTTGAATAATTCTCTCTTTGTCACCACGATTCTATGAATAAACTTAAATTGGAATTCTTTTAGTTTTGTTTCTTTGCAAAGTTTTTGTGTTGTCTTAAATATCTTTGCCCAATGTTCGCCATTTAAAGAAAGTGTTTCGCTCCATCTTTTAGGACCGGTCTGACCTCCATTATGGGTTTTATCAACGAAAAGATTGTAGAAGTCCCTCGATTTAGCTTTATCAAGGTTGAATGTGAAATTTCTGTTAAAATGAAAGAAATGATCGTTACTTGTGAAGAACTGTTTATTGACTGACTCTATTTGTCTTGCTTTCAACCGTAACCGGTCAGGAATGGCACTAATAATCTGAAAATATTGGATGAAGTTTGTTTTGCATGAAAATTTTCCTTTAAATTCCTCGAATGAGAGATAGCTACCATCCTCTTTCAACAAGTCTTTAATAAAAACAATTCCTTTCTCCATCCATTTACTGAGATATACTGTTTTCTGATCTATCAGAATTTCTTTGTTATTGTATAGTACTAAATCACTTGCTTGGTCGTATCCGTAAAGAATTCGTGAAAGAATCTGAGAATGTTCTTGTAAAAGGCTGGCAATTGAGGAAAGTACTTTGTGTCGTAGTTGCATTTTAAAAGAAAATTTAAACCCCCCTGTTTTCTGAAATAGTAGTTTGGCACGGAGCACCAATTTTTATCTCCAGCGTTCAAGAGTCTAGGGATCCATGCGAGCCTCAAAGCTTTGAACATAAGATCAACATCTGTCATACGTAGCCCACCATTCTCTAAATCTTGGTAAAGAACGGTTCGTTTGATTTTATCCTTCTTTTTTTTCCATATGAAATTGAACAGCTTCTTTTTCAGCGTGTCCGCGATTGAATCAGGAACTTCAATGTTTGAAGCGGAATAAATGATCTGTGAGATACCCAGAGTTTTGGTTATTAAGACTCTACCAAAAAGCGTGAGGCTTCTAGCACTCCACATGTCCAGTTTCGTTTGTAACTTTCTTAATTTCAAGCTAAAGTTAAGGTCGTCATTACCTTTCTTGTCGTATGAGAAGTGAACTCCTAGGATCTTAACAGGGGTATGCATCCACTTCATGTCCAAGGGGTTGGTTTTATTGTTCGCCCACTTTCCAAGCCAAATCGCCTTTGTTTTCTTCATGTTTAGCTGTAGACCCGCAATCCTACCGAAATCATTGACTATATTTAAAGCTCTTTCTATTGAAATTAAATCCGCGCAAAAAAGATTCGTGTCATCTGCAAATTGCGACAGTTTGAATTCGTTACCAAAGAGATTAATGCCTTTGACCCCCGGGTCGAAACGTATTTTTATAGACATTAATTCAGCTGAGAGGATAAATAGATACGGTGAGAGAGGACAACCTTGCCTCACACCTTTCGACGGTTTAAACCAATTCGTCAAGCGGCCATTATTCAATACTGCGCTCTCCACGTTCGTATAAAATGTACTAATCCATCGTTTTATGCTGCTACCAAAGTTAAACGCATCTAAGATTCTCATAATAAAGGGCCATTCGAGAGAGTCGAAAGCTTTACGGAAATCAAGAGCTACTAGAATGCCAGGAATTTTTTGCTCTTTTGTAAAGTCTAGAACGTCACTAATGAGTCTAATGTTTTCCCCAATGTAGCGTCCTTTTACAAAGCCTGTTTGGTCTGGGTGTATTAAGTTCGGCAAAACCGTTTCTAATCTTTTAGCTATTGCTTTCGCAGCAATTTTTAGATCAACGTTCAATAAGGTTATCGGTCTCCAGTTATGTAGGTCCAGTAGAGAGCCGTCTTCCTTTGGTAATAAAGTAATAATGCCCCTTCTTTGCGAGATGGTAAGTTCATTTTTCTCATAGGCCTCGTTTAAGCATGCCAGAAGATTTTCGCTTAGAAGATCGTAGAATAATTTATAGAATTCCACGGTGAATCCGTCTTCACCTGGTGACTTATCATTTTGGAAAGATTCTAGTACAGTTTTACACTCTTCGTAGCTTAGAGGACCTTCCAAGTTATCCCGATCTTCATCTGAAAGTTTTGGGATTTGCAGATGCTGGGTAAATTCATCGTATTCATCTTGAGAAAATGCCGTGTTCACTGATGTGTACAAGTCTCTAAAATAAGCTTCGATTTGGTCGAGGATCTGTTTATCATTGATTGTCGTGGATTTATCTTCTAGGCGAAGTTCCCTAATTGTCTTTTTGTTATAGTTTCTTTTTTCCAAGTTGAAAAAGTATTTTGTTGGGCGCTCGCCCTGTTCGACCCAACGGCATTTCGCTCTGAACATCGCTTGCTTACCTTTATTTTCGTATAGCGACTGAAGTTCGGATTTAAGGTTATCGTATTGTAACAAGAGTTGATTGATATCCGGCGAGAAAAACTTATTACAAATGGTGTTGTCTAACTGTTCGAGCAGGTGTCTTATTTCCTCTGCCCGATCTCTGGATACTTTTGCTTTATATTTCGTATACGAGATAGTTGCATTTCTAATTTCCATTTTGATTAGTTCCCACAGAAGGCCCTTGCTTGTTACTTGACGGTAATATTTAACGGTGTTTACGTAAGTTTCGCGAACCCGCTCCACGTATTCTTCATCGTTTAATAGAGTGTTATTGAATTTCCAGAGTCCGGGTCCCCTGGGGCTTTCGCATGACAGAGACATAGATATGTAAATTGCGTTATGATCGGGTGCAATTGATGGAAAAACATCTGTTTTCTTCACGTTTTTTGTTAGGTTTTTGGCCAAAAGAAAGTAGTCTATCCTAGATTTCATCCTTATTGCTTTTGATTCATACGTAAATTTACGTAACTTTGGGTGGCGTACTCTCTGGATGTCTATTAGATCAAACATATCCATTGTAGTCATCAACAAATTCCTGTAGCTCGTTGGTATCCATGTCGTTCCTCCAATTTTGTCTTTTTTTGACAACGTACAATTCCAATCCCCTCCAACAATTAATGTTGTCAGTTCTGTTTTGTCGATTATGCAATTGTTTAGCTCTTGCATAAACTCAAGTTGATTTGTTTGGTTATTTGGCGTGTAGATGTTACAGAGTGATAATTTCTGGGAGCCAAAAGTAATCGTAATTAGCACTACTCTCCCTGAGTTGTTACTATAACAATAATCCACCTGACAATGAATAGTAGGGTTGATTAGAATGCAGACACCTTTACTGTGGTTAGTACCATGGGAGAAAAATATCTCACCTCCCCATTCATTTTTCCAGATAATTTCGTCTTTCAGGTCTGAATAGGTTTCTTGAAGAAAGTAAATATTTGCTTTAAAATCTTTCAAGAACGAAAAAATACTCCTTCTCTTAATCTGATCCCGTATCCCTCGAACATTTAGCGATAAAATATCTAATTTTACAGACGTTTGCATAGCAAATAAGTGACGTAGAGAAAAAAAGAGAAAAAAAAAAGCTACAAATAATGACCTATGGTATCAGTAACAAACAAAAGGACAACAACAATAACAAAAAAAAGACTAACTGGCAGACAGGAAAATTCAAAATGGAAAAAGAAAAAGTCCAAAAAAAAAACACAAATGAGTGAGTATTCCTTCAGCACATCCAATTCCCCTCCCGAACCAAATAGTAATATTAAATCAATCTGAAAACTGCAGTTTTAATCTTGTCAGTATTTCGTTTTATAGTAAAGTCGTACCTTTCTTGATCCCTTCGGCGCAATTAGTTGAGTGTTTACGTTATGACAAATATTATAGGTTTTCTAAGTCCTCCTTTTCATAGATCCTTACTGGGGCTCCATCTGGTGAGGTTTTTACGAAAATCTTTCCATCCATCGACCAGACACTGATAATAAGTCCATCCTTGCGCTTGTCATTCGCTTTTCTGAGCAGATCTTTCCTATAGCTCGTGAGGTTTTCGTTGATAAAGATACGTCCCGTTCCTGCTGCAACTCGTGTAGCCGTTGACACGTCCGGGAATATGTCTGTTAACCTAAAGTTTTTCAGTTTCGTTCTGGCTTTGTATAATCTACTCTTTGCCTTGTGGCTTTGGAACTTCACCAGAATGGTACCTACTCCATTACTCTTGATTTTGTGAGAGATATTTAGGTCCTCTGCAGACATAGGAACGTCAAGAGCGCTGGCGATTTTAAGTACCGCTCCTTCAGTCGAAGCATATGCGCTTGCCGGAATACCACAAACTTCGAGAGATTGCTTTCTCGTGTATTGTTCTAAGTTGTCTTGAAGTCGGTATAGCTCGGCGATTTCGTCCTCTTGCTCATCTATTTTGTTCCTGGCGGCGAAAAGCTCAGCTTCCATGGCAGTGTTTTTGTTTTCTGTTTCCTTTATCGACGCCTTCAAGCTATCGAGTTCGATTTTCTGGTCATATATCAGTTTCCTAAGTTCTGCAATTTCTTTGGCAAATTTTTTGTTTTCTCTCGCTATGTTAGACAGCTCTATCTTAATATCGACTAACATCTCCTTTAGCTCCAGGTTGGATGGTTCTTGGACTTCACTGGTTTCTTCATCTGAGAGCTCGGCATTGTCTTCAGACGCCATGTTGATTCGCTTGCGATTCTCTTCTTCTTCAATCGAACCTCGTTCTCCACGCTTATGTTTGCCTCGTCGTTTATTTTTGTCCCCAGTCATAAAGCTTAATATCTAGCTCGTGTTTTAAGACATTTGGCTAATAGACATTACTGAAGAGCTTTAAATTCGGGACGGGATCAGCTCCCCTTCAAAAACCGTGCCAACGCACGCCGCCTCCACGCATGCTCCAAACCTAAGGTGGCTTACTACAGTTTTCCGAGACTCAGTAGCGCTTGCTACGATTGCCTGCCAGACGTCAGACAGACTGACGCAAGTAACCCTAAGAAGAAAGGAAAACCATTTCAGCACTAGAAAGGCGTTAAATCACTTTGGTACACGATGCGATAGTTTCAAACTCCGTTCAAACATGTGTTTAAGCCTGGGGCCAATAAAATATGACAGAAAAGGTCGATAAACAACCGGAAAAAGAGCTCTAATTTACTCTTGCTTTCTTGCACGCGACACATTAGCGCGCGCTTGAATGAAGGGCATGCGCAATTCAATTCCCGTCCAAGGTTGTAAAAGCCAGGCTTTGATCGAGGATTGCTCGAAAACCACCGTAAAACCTATGATGAAATTTTCACAATTGATTTGTAGGGATGAATCGCGTTTAGAGCCAAGGAATTTGAGCCTGGTGTATTGAACTCTTTTTTTGCGACACAGGTTAAAACCTCAAATTTTACAAGGAATGCATGAGCTCATTAGCGCTTTTGTCACTGAGACATTTTGCAGTTTTTCAATTTCTCCTCGAATATTACACCCAAAGAGCCAAAAATTCTTTAATTGATGCCTTCTTTGCCCAAAGACGTAAACAATGACGTCAGCAAAGATTCGCCTTTTGACTGAAATAGTCGTTCGCTAACAAACTTATGACTTTGACAAAACTATTTGTATCGTAGCAGACTGTTCCCAGCCCTCCATTTTCTCGTATTTTTATTCGATTGTTGAACGCAAGGGTAGAATAGCGAGAAAACTGGACGCTAGCGCAAAATGGGAGACTTGACAGGGTCGTTTGGCTCGCTTCGTTCACAGTTCCACTAAGTCTAATAGATAGTAAATCCTAGATGACTAAACTTAAAGTTAATTTCACTAGGACGTTAAATTGCTGCGCGGTCGTCCGATTTTGTTAACAGACCGAATTAGACTCCACTCAGTCCTGTTACCATTACTTGTACCAGGTCTTTCGCGTCCGGCTTTGAAAACACTGTACTATTTTTTTGTATACTGTTTTTGTTGTATCCGTGGACAGTTTTGGTTAATTGCATTTTGACGTAAAGGAAAGGATAAGGAAAAACTGGTATCTTTGATATATAGCAATCCGTTTCCTTTTCCTTTTCCTTTTTCCGTTTCCAGAGTCTGCAAGTCGCGTTTCATGGACGACATATGCCAGACAGGAAAGACGCCTGAACACCTTCCACATAAGAAGCCTCCGCCGCATCATGGGAATTTCGTGGCAAGACAAAGTCCCAAACACAGAGGTCTTGTCTCGTGCGGGTCTGCCTAGCATGTTCACCTTACTCAGACAACGCAGACTCCGCTGGCTAGGCCACGTTCACCGCATGCCAGACGGCCGCATTCCAAAAGACTTACTGTATGGTGAGCTGGCCACTGGAAGTAGACGCACTGGACGCCCACAGCTGCGATACCGAGATGTTGTGAAGCGTGACATGAAGGCTGTGGGTATTGACACAGAGACCTGGGAAAACCTTGCTGCTGATCCGTCACAATGGAGAGGAGCCGTGACCAAGCACCTCAAAACAGGAGAAGACAAGCTGCCACAGATAGGCGGGCCCGCAGAAAGCTTTGTGTCAGCTCTGTCGAACAGCCAGCATACACATGCAACACTTGCAACAAGGACTGCCATTCACGCATCGGTCTTCACAGTCATAGCTGCCGATGCTCCAGCCAAGCACACAACTAGGATGCTATACCCATGGTCGACCCTGACTGACGGAGGCCTACTAATCCGTTTCCTTTTATTACTTCCATCACAGCTGCAGCCGTTAATTCACTCTCTCTTCCCCCTTTTATATTAATTCTAATTTCCTCGTCATATTGTTAGTTAACAGGCTTTAAGAATCCTCATTTGAATTTGGGTTGAAAAAGAATCTATCTCAGTTAATTTTTTAAGCTGAACTATCTCAAGAACAGTCAATTGAAGAGTTCATAGAAATGTTTAACTTGTGATAGGTTGCCCTGATTGTTTAGAACTAATTCAGTGTGCGCAGTAACTGACGCTGGTAATAATAAGACAGCACACTTTAATGCTCTAGACAATTCTGGTAAAACAAGAAACAGTCAGCCTATTGACTTTAATGTGTTCACTTCTTTCACTTAGCAACTGATCATGAGAAGGATGAAAATTACTTGCACAAAACCAACGCCTTAAGGCAACCATTGTGGACATGCTTGCAATTCAGTGAACAGCCAAAGCAAGGTTTACCAGGAAACGCAATGAACTCCTGAAGTCTATGGATGGCGACCAAGGACTGGAAATGGTGGAAGGTAATTACGTGAAGCTTTCCGAAGCATGGGACGTCGTTGAAAGTAAACACGATCTATACAGGATGTATTTAACTGATGAAGAACTGGAAGTCACAGAGAGTTGGATTACCGAATTACAGGACCTTTTTGCAGAAGCGACAGCGCTTAAAATCCAGTATATACAGAACTCAGTTAGATCAGAAATTGTTGCGCAAGAGAACAAATTACGTCATGAATCAGAAATGAAGGAGCGCGCGGAAAGGGAGAGAAAAGCAGAAAAAGCACTAATAATACGCACGAAAGCGCAAACAGTTTTTGACATTATATGCAATAATACAAAGCATTTTCTTGATAATAACATTGCCTCACATACTCCAGAAAGGTCACTTAAACAGATAGAAGATGCATCTGCTGAAAGAGAAAAATGCTTGCTGGTCTTGTCTTAAGGTCGGACATCGGTCTCGTGTATGCAGAGCGAAGAAAATATGCAACATAAAAGACTGTCCACTGACACATCATCAGTCTCTGCACGAAGAAAGACAGATGCCAAACATGTCTAGCACCTCTGGGCCAACGAACGTTTGTAGTAATACATGCCAGAGACTGACTCCCGCCTGCTACAAGTGCAGAAGGTCAAAACCAAAAGGGGAACGGTGAACGTAATGTGGGACAACGGAGCTTCTCTATGTTTCGTTACGAATTCCAAAGTCAAATAACAAAATCTTAAGGGATGTGAACATTCATACGATGAAATATATACTACCTTCAGTTGATGCACAAGGTCAAACAGTACACATCGAAGCCTACGGTATTGATCAGATTACTTCAGACATCGAAAGCGTGAGCACCGAGAATCTGTCAAATTTGTTCAAAGGCGTGTCAAAGGACGATATGGTGCGACCAGCAGGACCCGTCGACGTCTTGATTGGTTATAAGTATGCTGCGTATTACCCTCAAAGAACACAGAACGTTGGACACCTTCTGTTACTCCAGTATCAATTTGGTGTTTGTTTCAAAGGAACACACCCGTCGATAACAAACGAAATTAAAAAACAGGACCTCAGTTACGCTCGAGTGTAGCATGTAATAAAAGTAGAAGACTTCTGCAAAATAGAAAATATTGGAGTTGAATGTGTTCCGCGTCGTGGAAGCTGCAAATGCGGATATTCTGCTGTCGTAAGTAATCAAAGGCTCCTGTGAGCCAGCTTCTGGATGAATTGGATGAATGTAGAAAAGTTAGTTGAATAAAAAGAGAAGAGGAATTGATCATTGTGGAGTTCTTCTTGGTACAGAAGTGAAAAACAGGAAAATAAACATCCTCTAATGCATTGGTTCTGATGTCCAGTGATTGCTAATTTGACACCCTTTAGGTAAAAGTCAGGTCTTCATACAGGATAAGTGGTCCACCAGGCAGGAGCTTATCCCGGTTTCTGTAGCATGAAGCAACCAGGATTAATTCTATTCCTCCCTGGATGGAATGCTAGTCCACTGCAGGGTTGTAAACCCCCAGCATTAAGTTTGCCAGTACCCATTTATACACTGGGGTAGGGAGAGGCACTGTGAGGGTAAAGTGCCTTGCCTAACAGTACACCACAATGTCCCTGGCCTGGGCTCGAACCTGGACTGCTCGATCCGGAGACAAGCGCACTAACCATGAGGCCACCACGCTTCCCACCCTTTAGGCGGCTCAATTTGCTCAATGGAGAAAAATATTTTATAAATTATAAAGTCTTGCTCAGTTATAAATAACAATCTTATAGGAGCAGGACACATGCAGTAAAAGTACAGCATGATAACCACCATTTTAAGAACTGAATGGAAATTCAACCAGGAACAATCTGGAACAGTTAGGACAGTTTATACTTCAATTAAATATTGCAAGATTTGTACATGTATTTTATTTTAAATAGAGGCAGATTAACACATTCAGCTTTTGTGTTCCTTTATGATGGGTTCTTAAACTTGTTTCATTTCACTGTAGTCCTAACAAAAGGACTGATTGTGCTTCTCCACAATTTTAAGTTTCTGTACAATTTCTGTTTTCCACTCTAAAGCTATAAGTTCATTTCTTGAGTCAAGGTGTGACTTTAAGAAACAGACATGGATAAAATTCCCATCAACTGTTTCCAACTCTGTAATTAATTATACATGCAGCTTGCAGACCCATTTTATGTTGCTTGTAACTAATGTCTTTTGTAAAGAATTAGTTTCAACAGTTTAAGTGTCAGCTGACACAAGTCTTGAGAGCATCTTATTCTCTTTGTCAGCAGGAGAATTCCACATCCATCTGTAAATCTCAGGTTAATTCCATGACGTTTTCAGGGTGACTTGTGTTGTTAACACCAGTTTCTACTAAGTCTTTTGATATCATATTTGGCAGCTGATAAACAGTAAGTTTGTTGTTAATATTAACATCTGCTTACTGTCACTTGGATATTGTAGTTGTTATTGCAGTGCTCATCTGGAGTGAGTTAAATGCAGAATAATAATAATAATAATAATAATAATAATAATAATAATAAAGTATAAGAGGGACGTACGTGGCCTAGAATGGCAGGGGAAGCTGATGAGAGAGAGAAAGGACGATGAACAGCTGTGCACGAACGGATGTTTCAGCTGGCTGAGTACATGGAGATCATGTCCCACGTATACTATTGCCGGTGCGTTTGAACTGTACGAGCAACTTTTGCCAACAAAGCTCTACACTAGCAAAAAGACTGACACAAGTTGCTCTGGGGATGTGAGGTGTAGAATATGTGGCCACGCCCAAGAGAGTGTCTCTCATATCCTGTCCGGGTGCACAGCGTTGGCTCAGACCAAGTATTTGTTCAGACACAACATGGCTCTAAAGGTCCTGTTTTATGAGATCTTACATGACCAGGGTCTTCTCGAGGAAGTACCACCAAGGTACTCGCCAGTAATGCCCAAGCCGGAGTACAGGTCAGAACAAGTGGAAGCATGGTGGGATGTACCCGTGTATGCGGACCACCAGGAGGTTCGAGCCAACCGTGTAGACGCGAGGATTGTGGATCATGCAAACAAGAAAGTGTTGACCTTAGAGATGAGCTGCCCTTGGATTAGTAATCGAGAGAAAAAGAGCGAGGAGAAGACGATGAAGTATGGTCCGTTAAGGTGGGAATTGAAGCAGCAGTATAGAGGTTACGAGGTGACTCAACATAATATTATCATGGACGTGTTGGGAGGCTGGTCGAGAGAAACCGAAACCTCAATTCAATCACTGGTAGGACGTAAGGCGAATCAAGTTTTAGAGGCCATGCAAAAGGCAGTCTTGTCGTCATCCCTAAATATAGCGAGAACTTTCAAGGTTATGATATGAAGACCTAAGATCAAAGCCTGATTATCAGCCACGAAGAACGAGAGACATTACAGACATTTATATGCCTAGATTATAGTTTTTAGTCATGTAGATATTCTTTTTATTTTTTATTTTTTTATTTTTTTTTTTACTCCTTTTAAGTTTCGCTTGTGCGCACAGGTTACGCTTTGCGCCCTGTGTGGCTTTATAACACTGTGCATACAGATACATGTAGTTTTACTGCATAATATAAGGGTGACCCGAAAACACTGACCCCCGGTCCACGGACCCCCACTACGGACCGGGTCCGTGGACTACCTACAGACCGGTCCACGGACTACCCCTACGGACCTCTCTACGGACCACCCCCAAAATAAAATTAAAAAAAAAAAAACAGAAATAAAGATTTCACTTAATCTTACTGCTTGTCTCGGCGGCTTGTCCACGCAAAATAATAGATCACTCGTGTCGAAATTTCGAGCATTACGCTGGAAAAATGTAACAGACCTGAGTTTAGTCTCGGGCGCAAGTTATATCATTGACATTCGACATTGCCACTTTTTCTTTCCTGTGGCTATAAGTATATATGAAAGACCGGGAAATCTCCGGGAAGCCTCGAAATTTGTGCTGCTTTGAGTGCATTTCCTTCGCCATTTTGTTCGCCCTATTCCTTCGCCGGCTGTGAACTTGTCCCAGGCTTCACAATGAAATATAAACAAAGTGGCGAAGGAAAAGAAATCACAAATTTCTTAGGTTTGCCGGTCTTTCATACAACAATGAAAATGGCAGCAATGACCACAGCAATGAAAATGGCAAAGATGTAATGATCTGCAATGACATAACTTGCGTCCGAGAGTGAAGTACACGTCCAAAAAAACATTTAACACTTAAGGCTACACTTTAGGAAACACACCTATGAGTGTAGTGTAACCAAGAGATTCTTATGTCATGCCAACAATAACATCATTAAGGCTACACTTTAGGAAACACACCTATGAGTGTAGTGTAACCAAGAGATTCTAATGCCATGCCAGCAATAACATTATTAGGCTACACTTTAGGTGGCGCACCCATGAGTGTAGTGTAACCAAGAGATTCTAATGTCATGCCAGCAATAACATTAATAGGCTACACTTTAGGTGGCACACCCATGAGTGTAGTGTAACCAAGAGATTCTAATGTCATTCCAGCAATAATATTATTAGGCTACACTTTAGGTGACACACCCATGAGTGTAGTGTAACCAAGAGATTCTAATGTCATGCCAGCAATAACATTATTAGGCTACACTTTAGGTGGCACACCCATGAGTGTAGTGTAACCAAGAGATTCTAATGTCATTCCAGCAATAACATTCTTAGGCTACACTTTAGGTGGCACACCCATGAGTATAGTGTAACCAATAGATTCTAATGTCATGCCAGCAATAACATTATTAGGCTACACTTTAGGTGACACACCCATGAGTGTAGTGTAACCAAGAGATTCTAATGCCATGCCAGCAATAACATTATTAGGCTACACTTTAGGTGGCGCACCCATGAGTGTAGTGTAACCAAGAGATTCTAATGTCATGCCAGCAATAACATTATTAGGCTACACTTTAGGTGGCACACCCATGAGTGTAGTGTAACCAAGAGATTCTAATGTCATGCCAGCAATAACATTATTAGGCTACACTTTAGGTGGCACACCCATGAGTGTAGTGTAACCAAGAGATTCTTATGTCATTCCAGCAATAATATTATAAGCCTACACTTAAGGTGGCGCACCCATGAGTGTAGTGTAACCAAGAGATTCTTATGTCATTCCAGCAATAATATTATTAGGCTACACTTAAGGTGGCGCACCCATGAGTGTAGTGTAACCAAGAGATTCTTATGTCATGCCAGCTTCTTATGTCATTCCAGCAAT